>OV816025.1:230680252-230701515 GCA_929113105.1 Agrypnus murinus | reverse complement strand
CAGTGAGCAATCTCTCCCCTAATCTCTGTCGTAATAAACCGTGGATAATAAGTATACTTGTAGATAAGAAAGTCGCTGTATATAGTTAGTTCCAAAAGAGCAGCGCCATCTCGTGTCTCTAGTAACGAACTGTCTTAATTTTAAATGCGGTTTTCTTGGTCTCGTCCTGTTATATTTTTCTTCTAAAATATAAATTACGGCTGACATTATAAAACTTTTTATTTCCTAAATAAAATTTAATTTCGCAATGGATTAATTTATTCTCTTAATTTCCGTATTAAATCGATAGAATAAATTAAGTTATTCTCGAAGTGAGTAAATTTTATTTAGGAAATAAAAAGTTTTATAATGCCAGCCGTTATTTTATGGAACGGAAAACGTCAATGTATATTAATAAATTACTATGATTTACACCGTCGTCAGTGGTTTTATTAAAATATTTGACATTTCGTGGTTATAGTAATAAAAACGATACAAAAAAATATCGTCATTCGTATCTATAATAACGTAATTTTTTACAGATAAATCTTTCGATAAACTAACTATCGACGTAGTAAGTAACGCTAAACTATTTATTAATTTATGCGAGAAGGAAATTAAAGAGATTGCAAAACTTAAACGAAGTTGTTATTGATAATTCCGTAAACAAAACGTACCGTTAAAAAAATGTTTAATTCATAACAGACTAGAAGGGTAAAATCCTAAAGTGTTAAATCTAACAACGTGTAAATTTTATAATTAACTCGTAAAAATATCAAATCGTATTAAAATTTGTTATCTTAGAGAAGAAGCACCTTATCATCGTGCACGCTAACGAACGTGTACCAGCGATCGATGACATGTCTAAAATTACCTTACCTAATCGTTTATCGCTAGAAACCGAATTACAGGACGACGATCATAGCAAGGTAGACTTAACGGTAGGAGATACCGTAAAGAAAGCAAGAAGGGCGTAAAGAAATCAAGGCGGGTAAAAATACTCAACAAACAAGTATAATTAACGAATATAAACGAAGAAAGCAGCGCGTAAAGGGCTACCTACTAAAAAAGACGACCGTTATAAAAATATAATTTAAATAATTATAAATCGGCACACGATTAGTTTAGTTTAGTAACTTAAAATAAACCGAATTCCGAACGAAAAATCCGACTACTACCGACCCCTCTTCTCGGTTCTCCCGCCGAGGAGGCGAGATTAAAAAACGGGACGAGATATCGAACTCGTAAAAAGTTTCGGACTCGGAAAATAAACCTAAAGTAACCTAACCTAACTCTCGAACCTAACCCAACCTAACCTAACCTAACCTAACCTAACCTAACCTAACCTAACCTAACCTAACCTAACCTAACCTAACCTAACCTAACCTAACCTAACCTAACCTAACCTAACCTAACCTAACCTAACCTAACCTAACCTAACATAACCAATTATACCGGACATATTAAAACAATGCAAAGAAATTAATAACAGTTTTAACGATACACATATATATATATATATACATATATATTCAAAATAAAAAACTGACACCCGTCTCGTAGCCACCTCGTTAGCTAATCGTTTATCGCTAGAAACCGAATTACAGGACGACGATCATAGCAAGGTAGACTTAACGGTAGGAGATACCGTAAAGAAAGCAAGAAGGGCGTAAAGAAATCAAGGCGGGTAAAAATACTCAACAAACAAGTATAATTAACGAATATAAACGAAGAAAGCAGCGCGTAAAGGGCTACCTACTAAAAAAGACGACCGTTATAAAAATATAATTTAAATAATGATAAATCGGCACACGATTAGTTTAGTTTAGTAACTTAAAATAAACCGAATTCCGAACGAAAAATCCGACTACTACCGACCCCTCTTCTCGGTTCTCCCGCCGAGGAGGCGAGATTAAAAAACGGGACGAGATATCGAACTCGTAAAAAGTTTCGGACTCGGAAAATAAACCTAAAGTAACCTAACCTAACTCTCGAACCTAACCCAACCTAACCTAACCTAACCTAACCTAACCTAACCTAACCTAACCTAACCTAACCTAACCTAACATAACCAATTATACCGGACATATTAAAACAATGCAAAGAAATTAATAACAGTTTTAACGATACACATATATATATATACATATATATTCAAAATAAAAAACTGACACCCGTCTCGTAGCCACCTCGTTAGCTAATCGTTTATCGCTAGAAACCGAATTACAGGACGACGATCATAGCAAGGTAGACTTTACGGTAGGAGATACCGTAAAGAAAGCAAGCAGGGCGTAAAGAAATCAAGGCGGGTAAAAATACTCAACAAACAAGTATAATTAACGAATATAAACGAAGAAAGCAGCGCGTAAAGGGCTACCTACTAAAAAAGACGACCGTTATAAAAATATAATTTAAATAATTATAAATCGGCACACGATTAGTTTAGTTTAGTAACTTAAAATAAACCGAATTCCGAACGAAAAATCCGACTACTACCGACCCCTCTTCTCGGTTCTCCCGCCGAGGAGGCGAGATTAAAAAACGGGACGAGATATCGAACTCGTAAAAAGTTTCGGACTCGGAAAATAAACCTAAAGTAACCTAACCTAACTCTCGAACCTAACCCAACCTAACCTAACCTAACCTAACCTAACCTAACCTAACCTAACCTAACCTAACCTAACCTAACCTAACCTAACCTAACCTAACCTAACCTAACCTAACCTAACCTAACCTAACCTAACCTAACCTAACATAACCAATTATACCGGACATATTAAAACAATGCAAAGAAATTAATAACAGTTTTAACGATACACATATATATATATATATATATACATATATATTCAAAATAAAAAACTGACACCCGTCTCGTAGCCACCTCGTTAGCTAATCGTTTATCGCTAGAAACCGAATTACAGGACGACGATCATAGCAAGGTAGACTTAACGGTAGGAGATACCGTAAAGAAAGCAAGAAGGGCGTAAAGAAATCAAGGCGGGTAAAAATACTCAACAAACAAGTATAATTAACGAATATAAACGAAGAAAGCAGCGCGTAAAGGGCTACCTACTAAAAAAGACGACCGTTATAAAAATATAATTTAAATAATTATAAATCGGCACACGATTAGTTTAGTTTAGTAACTTAAAATAAACCGAATTCCGAACGAAAAATCCGACTACTACCGACCCCTCTTCTCGGTTCTCCCGCCGAGGAGGCGAGATTAAAAAACGGGACGAGATATCGAACTCGTAAAAAGTTTCGGACTCGGAAAATAAACCTAAAGTAACCTAACCTAACTCTCGAACCTAACCCAACCTAACCTAACCTAACCTAACCTAACCTAACCTAACCTAACCTAACCTAACCTAACCTAACCTAACCTAACCTAACCTAACCTAACATAACCAATTATACCGGACATATTAAAACAATGCAAAGAAATTAATAACAGTTTTAACGATACACATATATATATATATATATATATACATATATATTCAAAATAAAAAACTGACACCCGTCTCGTAGCCACCTCGTTAGCTAATCGTTTATCGCTAGAAACCGAATTACAGGACGACGATCATAGCAAGGTAGACTTAACGGTAGGAGATACCGTAAAGAAAGCAAGAAGGGCGTAAAGAAATCAAGGCGGGTAAAAATACTCAACAAACAAGTATAATTAACGAATATAAACGAAGAAAGCAGCGCGTAAAGGGCTACCTACTAAAAAAGACGACCGTTATAAAAATATAATTTAAATAATTATAAATCGGCACACGATTAGTTTAGTTTAGTAACTTAAAATAAACCGAATTCCGAACGAAAAATCCGACTACTACCGACCCCTCTTCTCGGTTCTCCCGCCGAGGAGGCGAGATTAAAAAACGGGACGAGATATCGAACTCGTAAAAAGTTTCGGACTCGGAAAATAAACCTAAAGTAACCTAACCTAACTCTCGAACCTAACCCAACCTAACCTAACCTAACCTAACCTAACCTAACCTAACCTAACCTAACCTAACCTAACCTAACCTAACCTAACCTAACCTAACCTAACCTAACCTAACCTAACCTAACATAACCAATTATACCGGACATATTAAAACAATGCAAAGAAATTAATAACAGTTTTAACGATACACATATATATATATATATACATATATATTCAAAATAAAAAACTGACACCCGTCTCGTAGCCACCTCGTTAGCTAATCGTTTATCGCTAGAAACCGAATTACAGGACGACGATCATAGCAAGGTAGACTTAACGGTAGGAGATACCGTAAAGAAAGCAAGAAGGGCGTAAAGAAATCAAGGCGGGTAAAAATACTCAACAAACAAGTATAATTAACGAATATAAACGAAGAAAGCAGCGCGTAAAGGGCTACCTACTAAAAAAGACGACCGTTATAAAAATATAATTTAAATAATTATAAATCGGCACACGATTAGTTTAGTTTAGTAACTTAAAATAAACCGAATTCCGAACGAAAAATCCGACTACTACCGACCCCTCTTCTCGGTTCTCCCGCCGAGGAGGCGAGATTAAAAAACGGGACGAGATATCGAACTCGTAAAAAGTTTCGGACTCGGAAAATAAACCTAAAGTAACCTAACCTAACTCTCGAACCTAACCCAACCTAACCTAACCTAACCTAACCTAACCTAACCTAACCTAACCTAACCTAACCTAACCTAACCTAACCTAACCTAACCTAACCTAACCTAACCTAACCTAACCTAACCTAACCTAACCTAACCTAACCTAACCTAACCTAACCTAACCTAACCTAACCTAACCTAACCTAACCTAACCTAACCTAACCTAACCTAACCTAACCTAACCTAACCTAACCTAACCTAACCTAACCTAACCTAACCTAACCTAACCTAACCTAACCTAACCTAACCTAACCTAACCTAACCTAACCTAACCTAACCTAACCTAACCTAACCTAACCTAACCTAACCTAACCTAACCTAACCTAACCTAACCTAACCTAACCTAACCTAACCTAACCTAACCTAACCTAACCTAACCTAACCTAACCTAACCTAACCTAACCTAACCTAACCTAACCTAACCTAACCTAACCTAACCTAACCTAACCTAACCTAACCTAACCTAACCTAACCTAACCTAACCTAACCTAACCTAACCTAACCTAACATAACCAATTATACCGGACATATTAAAACAATGCAAAGAAATTAATAACAGTTTTAACGATACACATATATATATATACATATATATTCAAAATAAAAAACTGACACCCGTCTCGTAGCCACCTCGTTAGCTAATCGTTTATCGCTAGAAACCGAATTACAGGACGACGATCATAGCAAGGTAGACTTAACGGTAGGAGATACCGTAAAGAAAGCAAGAAGGGCGTAAAGAAATCAAGGCGGGTAAAAATACTCAACAAACAAGTATAATTAACGAATATAAACGAAGAAAGCAGCGCGTAAAGGGCTACCTACTAAAAAAGACGACCGTTATAAAAATATAATTTAAATAATTATAAATCGGCACACGATTAGTTTAGTTTAGTAACTTAAAATAAACCGAATTCCGAACGAAAAATCCGACTACTACCGACCCCTCTTCTCGGTTCTCCCGCCGAGGAGGCGAGATTAAAAAACGGGACGAGATATCGAACTCGTAAAAAGTTTCGGACTCGGAAAATAAACCTAAAGTAACCTAACCTAACTCTCGAACCTAACCCAACCTAACCTAACCTAACCTAACCTAACCTAACCTAACCTAACCTAACCTAACCTAACCTAACCTAACCTAACCTAACCTAACCTAACCTAACCTAACCTAACCTAACCTAACCTAACCTAACATAACCAATTATACCGGACATATTAAAACAATGCAAAGAAATTAATAACAGTTTTAACGATACACATATATATATATATATATATATACATATATATTCAAAATAAAAAACTGACACCCGTCTCGTAGCCACCTCGTTAGCTAATCGTTTATCGCTAGAAACCGAATTACAGGACGACGATCATAGCAAGGTAGACTTAACGGTAGGAGATACCGTAAAGAAAGCAAGAAGGGCGTAAAGAAATCAAGGCGGGTAAAAATACTCAACAAACAAGTATAATTAACGAATATAAACGAAGAAAGCAGCGCGTAAAGGGCTACCTACTAAAAAAGACGACCGTTATAAAAATATAATTTAAATAATTATAAATCGGCACACGATTAGTTTAGTTTAGTAACTTAAAATAAACCGAATTCCGAACGAAAAATCCGACTACTACCGACCCCTCTTCTCGGTTCTCCCGCCGAGGAGGCGAGATTAAAAAACGGGACGAGATATCGAACTCGTAAAAAGTTTCGGACTCGGAAAATAAACCTAAAGTAACCTAACCTAACTCTCGAACCTAACCCAACCTAACCTAACCTAACCTAACCTAACCTAACCTAACCTAACCTAACCTAACCTAACCTAACCTAACCTAACCTAACCTAACCTAACCTAACCTAACCTAACCTAACCTAACCTAACCTAACCTAACCTAACATAACCAATTATACCGGACATATTAAAACAATGCAAAGAAATTAATAACAGTTTTAACGATACACATATATATATATACATATATATTCAAAGTAAAAAACTGACACCCGTCTCGTAGCCACCTCGTTAGCTAATCGTTTATCGCTAGAAACCGAATTACAGGACGACGATCATAGCAAGGTAGACTTAACGGTAGGAGATACCGTAAAGAAAGCAAGAAGGGCGTAAAGAAATCAAGGCGGGTAAAAATACTCAACAAACAAGTATAATTAACGAATATAAACGAAGAAAGCAGCGCGTAAATGGCTACCTACTAAAAAAGACGACCGTTATAAAAATATAATTTAAATAATTATAAATCGGCACACGATTAGTTTAGTTTAGTAACTTAAAATAAACCGAATTCCGAACGAAAAATCCGACTACTACCGACCCCTCTTCTCGGTTCTCCCGCCGAGGAGGCGAGATTAAAAAACGGGACGAGATATCGAACTCGTAAAAAGTTTCGGACTCGGAAAATAAACCTAAAGTAACCTAACCTAACTCTCGAACCTAACCCAACCTAACCTAACCTAACCTAACCTAACCTAACCTAACCTAACCTAACCTAACCTAACCTAACCTAACCTAACCTAACCTAACCTAACCTAACCTAACATAACCAATTATACCGGACATATTAAAACAATGCAAAGAAATTAATAACAGTTTTAACGATACACATATATATATATACATATATATTCAAAATAAAAAACTGACACCCGTCTCGTAGCCACCTCGTTAGCTAATCGTTTATCGCTAGAAACCGAATTACAGGACGACGATCATAGCAAGGTAGACTTAACGGTAGGAGATACCGTAAAGAAAGCAAGAAGGGCGTAAAGAAATCAAGGCGGGTAAAAATACTCAACAAACAAGTATAATTAACGAATATAAACGAAGAAAGCAGCGCGTAAAGGGCTACCTACTAAAAAAGACGACCGTTATAAAAATATAATTTAAATAATTATAAATCGGCACACGATTAGTTTAGTTTAGTAACTTAAAATAAACCGAATTCCGAACGAAAAATCCGACTACTACCGACCCCTCTTCTCGGTTCTCCCGCCGAGGAGGCGAGATTAAAAAACGGGACGAGATATCGAACTCGTAAAAAGTTTCGGACTCGGAAAATAAACCTAAAGTAACCTAACCTAACTCTCGAACCTAACCCAACCTAACCTAACCTAACCTAACCTAACCTAACCTAACCTAACCTAACCTAACCTAACCTAACCTAACCTAACCTAACCTAACCTAACCTAACCTAACCTAACATAACCAATTATACCGGACATATTAAAACAATGCAAAGAAATTAATAACAGTTTTAACGATACACATATATATATATATATACATATATATTCAAAATAAAAAACTGACACCCGTCTCGTAGCCACCTCGTTAGCTAATCGTTTATCGCTAGAAACCGAATTACAGGACGACGATCATAGCAAGGTAGACTTAACGGTAGGAGATACCGTAAAGAAAGCAAGAAGGGCGTAAAGAAATCAAGGCGGGTAAAAATACTCAACAAACAAGTATAATTAACGAATATAAACGAAGAAAGCAGCGCGTAAAGGGCTACCTACTAAAAAAGACGACCGTTATAAAAATATAATTTAAATAATTATAAATCGGCACACGATTAGTTTAGTTTAGTAACTTAAAATAAACCGAATTCCGAACGAAAAATCCGACTACTACCGACCCCTCTTCTCGGTTCTCCCGCCGAGGAGGCGAGATTAAAAAACGGGACGAGATATCGAACTCGTAAAAAGTTTCGGACTCGGAAAATAAACCTAAAGTAACCTAACCTAACTCTCGAACCTAACCCAACCTAACCTAACCTAACCTAACCTAACCTAACCTAACCTAACCTAACCTAACCTAACCTAACCTAACCTAACCTAACCTAACCTAACCTAACCTAACCTAACCTAACCTAACCTAACCTAACCTAACCTAACCTAACCTAACCTAACATAACCAATTATACCGGACATATTAAAACAATGCAAAGAAATTAATAACAGTTTTAACGATACACATATATATATATATATATACATATATATTCAAAATAAAAAACTGACACCCGTCTCGTAGCCACCTCGTTAGCTAATCGTTTATCGCTAGAAACCGAATTACAGGACGACGATCATAGCAAGGTAGACTTAACGGTAGGAGATACCGTAAAGAAAGCAAGAAGGGCGTAAAGAAATCAAGGCGGGTAAAACGTAAAGAAATCAAGGCGGGTAAAAATACTCAACAAACAAGTATAATTAACGAATATAAACGAAGAAAGCAGCGCGTAAAGGGCTACCTACTAAAAAAGACGACCGTTATAAAAATATAATTTAAATAATTATAAATCGGCACACGATTAGTTTAGTTTAGTAACTTAAAATAAACCGAATTCCGAACGAAAAATCCGACTACTACCGACCCCTCTTCTCGGTTCTCCCGCCGAGGAGGCGAGATTAAAAAACGGGACGAGATATCGAACTCGTAAAAAGTTTCGGACTCGGAAAATAAACCTAAAGTAACCTAACCTAACTCTCGAACCTAACCCAACCTAACCTAACCTAACCTAACCTAACCTAACCTAACCTAACCTAACCTAACCTAACCTAACCTAACCTAACCTAACCTAACCTAACCTAACCTAACCTAACCTAACCTAACCTAACCTAACCTAACCTAACCTAACCTAACCTAACCTAACCTAACCTAACCTAACCTAACCTAACCTAACCTAACCTAACCTAACCTAACCTAACCTAACCTAACCTAACCTAACCTAACCTAACCTAACCTAACCTAACCTAACCTAACCTAACCTAACCTAACCTAACCTAACCTAACCTAACCTAACCTAACCTAACCTAACCTAACCTAACCTAACCTAACCTAACCTAACCTAACCTAACCTAACCTAACCTAACCTAACCTAACCTAACCTAACCTAACCTAACCTAACCTAACCTAACCTAACCTAACCTAACCTAACCTAACCTAACCTAACCTAACCTAACCTAACCTAACCTAACCTAACCTAACCTAACCTAACCTAACCTAACCTAACCTAACCTAACCTAACCTAACCTAACCTAACCTAACCTAACCTAACCTAACCTAACCTAACCTAACCTAACCTAACCTAACCTAACCTAACCTAACCTAACCTAACCTAACCTAACCTAACCTAACCTAACCTAACCTAACCTAACCTAACCTAACCTAACCTAACCTAACCTAACCTAACCTAACCTGACCTAACCTAACCTAACCTAACCTAACCTAACCTAACCTAACCTAACCTAACCTAACCTAACCTAACCTAACCTAACCTAACCTAACCTAACCTAACCTAACCTAACCTAACCTAACCTAACCTAACCTAACCTAACCTAACCTAACCTAACCTAACCTAACCTAACCTAACCTAACCTAACCTAACCTAACCTAACCTAACATAACCAATAATACCGGACATATTAAAACAATGCAAAGAAATTAATAACAGTTTTAACGATACACATATATATATATATATATACATATATATTCAAAATAAAAAACTGACACCCGTCTCGTAGCCACCTCGTTAGCTAATCGTTTATCGCTAGAAACCGAATTACAGGACGACGATCATAGCAAGGTAGACTTAACGGTAGGAGATACCGTAAAGAAAGCAAGAAGGGCGTAAAGAAATCAAGGCGGGTAAAAATACTCAACAAACAAGTATAATTAACGAATATAAACGAAGAAAGCAGCGCGTAAAGGGCTACCTACTAAAAAAGACGACCGTTATAAAAATATAATTTAAATAATTATAAATCGGCACACGATTAGTTTAGTTTAGTAACTTAAAATAAACCGAATTCCGAACGAAAAATCCGACTACTACCGACCCCTCTTCTCGGTTCTCCCGCCGAGGAGGCGAGATTAAAAAACGGGACGAGATATCGAACTCGTAAAAAGTTTCGGACTCGGAAAATAAACCTAAAGTAACCTAACCTAACTCTCGAACCTAACCCAACCTAACCTAACCTAACCTAACCTAACCTAACCTAACCTAACCTAACCTAACCTAACCTAACCTAACCTAACCTAACCTAACCTAACCTAACATAACCAATTATACCGGACATATTAAAACAATGCAAAGAAATTAATAACAGTTTTAACGATACACATATATATATATATACATATATATTCAAAATAAAAAACTGACACCCGTCTCGTAGCCACCTCGTTAGCTAATCGTTTATCGCTAGAAACCGAATTATAGGACGACGATCATAGCAAGGTAGACTTAACGGTAGGAGATACCGTAAAGAAAGCAAGAAGGGCGTAAAGAAATCAAGGCGGGTAAAAATACTCAACAAACAAGTATAATTAACGAATATAAACGAAGAAAGCAGCGCGTAAAGGGCTACCTACTAAAAAAGACGACCGTTATAAAAATATAATTTAAATAATTATAAATCGGCACACGATTAGTTTAGTTTAGTAACTTAAAATAAACCGAATTCCGAACGAAAAATCCGACTACTACCGACCCCTCTTCTCGGTTCTCCCGCCGAGGAGGCGAGATTAAAAAACGGGACGAGATATCGAACTCGTAAAAAGTTTCGGACTCGGAAAATAAACCTAAAGTAACCTAACCTAACTCTCGAACCTAACCCAACCTAACCTAACCTAACCTAACCTAACCTAACCTAACCTAACCTAACCTAACCTAACCTAACCTAACCTAACCTAACCTAACCTAACCTAACCTAACATAACCAATTATACCGGACATATTAAAACAATGCAAAGAAATTAATAACAGTTTTAACGATACACATATATATATATATACATATATATTCAAAATAAAAAACTGACACCCGTCTCGTAGCCACCTCGTTAGCTAATCGTTTATCGCTAGAAACCGAATTACAGGACGACGATCATAGCAAGGTAGACTTAACGGTAGGAGATACCGTAAAGAAAGCAAGAAGGGCGTAAAGAAATCAAGGCGGGTAAAAATACTCAACAAACAAGTATAATTAACGAATATAAACGAAGAAAGCAGCGCGTAAAGGGCTACCTACTGAAAAAGACGACCGTTATAAAAATATAATTTAAATAATTATAAATCGGCACACGATTAGTTTAGTTTAACTTAAAATAAACCGAATTCGGAACGAAAAATCCGACTACTACCGACCCCTCTTCTCGGTTCTCCCGCCGAGGAGGCGAGATTAAAAAACGGGACGAGATATCGAACTCGTAAAAAGTTTCGGACTCGGAAAATAAACCTAAAGTAACCTAACCTAACTCTCGAACCTAACCCAACCTAACCTAACCTAACCTAACCTAACCTAACCTAACCTAACCTAACCTAACCTAACCTAACCTAACCTAACCTAACCTAACCTAACCTAACCTAACCTAACCTAACCTAACCTAACCTAACCTAACATAACCAATTATACCGGACATATTAAAACAATGCAAAGAAATTAATAACAGTTTTAACGATACACATATATATATATATACATATATATTCAAAATAAAAAACTGACACCCGTCTCGTAGCCACCTCGTTAGCTAATCGTTTATCGCTAGAAACCGAATTACAGGACGACGATCATTGCAAGGTAGACTTAACGGTAGGAGATACCGTAAAGAAAGCAAGAAGGGCGTAAAGAAATCAAGGCGGGTAAAAATACTCAACAAACAAGTATAATTAACGAATATAAACGAAGAAAGCAGCGCGTAAAGGGCTACCTACTAAAAAAGACGACCGTTATAAAAATATAATTTAAATAATTATAAATCGGCACACGATTAGTTTAGTTTAGTAACTTAAAATAAACCGAATTGAATTCCGAACGAAAAATCCGACTACTACCGACCCCTCTTCTCGGTTCTCCCGCCGAGGAGGCGAGATTAAAAAACGGGACGAGATATCGAACTCGTAAAAAGTTTCGGACTCGGAAAATAAACCTAAAGTAACCTAACCTAACTCTCGAACCTAACCCAACCTAACCTAACCTAACCTAACCTAACCTAACCTAACCTAACCTAACCTAACCTAACCTAACCTAACCTAACCTAACCTAACCTAACCTAACCTAACCTAACCTAACCTAACCTAACCTAACCTAACCTAACCTAACCTAACCTAACCTAACCTAACCTAACCTAACCTAACCTAACCTAACCTAACCTAACCTAACCTAACCTAACCTAACCTAACCTAACCTAACCTAACCTAACCTAACCTAACCTAACCTAACCTAACCTAACCTAACCTAACCTAACCTAACCTAACCTAACCTAACCTAACCTAACCTAACCTAACCTAACCTAACCTAACCTAACCTAACCTAACCTAACCTAACCTAACCTAACCTAACCTAACCTAACCTAACCTAACCTAACCTAACCTAACCTAACCTAACCTAACCTAACCTAACCTAACCTAACCTAACCTAACCTAACCTAACCTAACCTAACCTAACCTAACCTAACCTAACCTAACCTAACCTAACCTAACCTAACCTAACCTAACCTAACCTAACCTAACCTAACCTAACCTAACCTAACCTAACCTAACCTAACCTAACCTAACCTAACCTAACCTAACCTAACCTAACCTAACCTAACCTAACCTAACCTAACCTAACCTAACCTAACCTAACATAACCAATTATACCGGACATATTAAAACAATGCAAAGAAATTAATAACAGTTTTAACGATACACATATATATATATATATATACATATATATTCAAAATAAAAAACTGACACCCGTCTCGTAGCCACCTCGTTAGCTAATCGTTTATCGCTAGAAACCGAATTACAGGACGACGATCATAGCAAGGTAGACTTAACGGTAGGAGATACCGTAAAGAAAGCAAGAAGGGCGTAAAGAAATCAAGGCGGGTAAAAATACTCAACAAACAAGTATAATTAACGAATATAAACGAAGAAAGCAGCGCGTAAAGGGCTACCTACTAAAAAAGACGACCGTTATAAAAATATAATTTAAATAATTATAAATCGGCACACGATTAGTTTAGTTTAGTAACTTAAAATAAACCGAATTCCGAACGAAAAATCCGACTACTACCGACCCCTCTTCTCGGTTCTCCCGCCGAGGAGGCGAGATTAAAAAACGGGACGAGATATCGAACTCGTAAAAAGTTTCGGACTCGGAAAATAAACCTAAAGTAACCTAACCTAACTCTCGAACCTAACCCAACCTAACCTAACCTAACCTAACCTAACCTAACCTAACCTAACCTAACCTAACCTAACCTAACCTAACCTAACCTAACCTAACCTAACCTAACCTAACCTAACCTAACATAACCAATTATACCGGACATATTAAAACAATGCAAAGAAATTAATAACAGTTTTAACGATACACATATATATATACATACATATATATTCAAAATAAAAAACTGACACCCGTCTCGTAGCCACCTCGTTAGCTAATCGTTTATCGCTAGAAACCGAATTACAGGACGACGATCATAGCAAGGTAGACTTAACGGTAGGAGATACCGTAAAGAAAGCAAGAAGGGCGTAAAGAAATCAAGGCGGGTAAAAATACTCAACAAACAAGTATAATTAACGAATATAAACGAAGAAAGCAGCGCGTAAAGGGCTACCTACTAAAAAAGACGACCGTTATAAAAATATAATTTAAATAATTATAAATCGGCACACGATTAGTTTAGTTTAGTAACTTAAAATAAACCGAATTCCGAACGAAAAATCCGACTACTACCGACCCCTCTTCTCGGTTCTCCCGCCGAGGAGGCGAGATTAAAAAACGGGACGAGATATCGAACTCGTAAAAAGTTTCGGACTCGGAAAATAAACCTAAAGTAACCTAACCTAACTCTCGAACCTAACCCAACCTAACCTAACCTAACCTAACCTAACCTAACCTAACCTAACCTAACCTAACCTAACCTAACCTAACCTAACCTAACCTAACCTAACCTAACCTAACCTAACCTAACATAACCAATTATACCGGACATATTAAAACAATGCAAAGAAATTAATAACAGTTTTAACGATACACATATATATATATATATATACATATATATTCAAAATAAAAAACTGACACCCGTCTCGTAGCCACCTCGTTAGCTAATCGTTTATCGCTAGAAACCGAATTACAGGACGACGATCATAGCAAGGTAGACTTAACGGTAGGAGATACCGTAAAGAAAGCAAGAAGGGCGTAAAGAAATCAAGGCGGGTAAAAATACTCAACAAACAAGTATAATTAACGAATATAAACGAAGAAAGCAGCGCGTAAAGGGCTACCTACTAAAAAAGACGACCGTTATAAAAATATAATTTAAATAATTATAAATCGGCACACGATTAGTTTAGTTTAGTAACTTAAAATAAACCGAATTCCGAACGAAAAATCCGACTACTACCGACCCCTCTTCTCGGTTCTCCCGCCGAGGAGGCGAGATTAAAAAACGGGACGAGATATCGAACTCGTAAAAAGTTTCGGACTCGGAAAATAAACCTAAAGTAACCTAACCTAACTCTCGAACCTAACCTAACCTAACCTAACCTAACCTAACCTAACCTAACCTAACCTAACCTAACCTAACCTAACCTAACCTAACCTAACCTAACCTAACCTAACCTAACCTAACCTAACCTAACCTAACCTATCATAACCAATTATACCGGACATATTAAAACAATGCAAAGAAATTAATAACAGTTTTAACGATACACATATATATATATATATACATATATATTCAAAATAAAAAACTGACACCCGTCTCGTAGCCACCTCGTTAGCTAATCGTTTATCGCTAGAAACCGAATTACAGGACGACGATCATAGCAAGGTAGACTTAACGGTAGGAGATACCGTAAAGAAAGCAAGAAGGGCGTAAAGAAATCAAGGCGGGTAAAAATACTCAACAAACAAGTATAATTAACGAATATAAACGAAGAAAGCAGCGCGTAAAGGGCTACCTACTGAAAAAGACGACCGTTATAAAAATATAATTTAAATAATTATAAATCGGCACACGATTAGTTTAGTTTAACTTAAAATAAACCGAATTCCGAACGAAAAATCCGACTACTACCGACCCCTCTTCTCGGTTCTCCCGCCGAGGAGGCGAGATTAAAAAACGGGACGAGATATCGAACTCGTAAAAAGTTTCGGACTCGGAAAATAAACCTAAAGTAACCTAACCTAACTCTCGAACCTAACCCAACCTAACCTAACCTAACCTAACCTAACCTAACCTAACCTAACCTAACCTAACCTAACCTAACCTAACCTAACCTAACCTAACCTAACCTAACCTAACCTAACCTAACCTAACATAACCAATTATACCGGACATATTAAAACAATGCAAAGAAATTAATAACAGTTTTAACGATACACATATATATATATATATATACATATATATTCAAAATAAAAAACTGACACCCGTCTCGTAGCCACCTCGTTAGCTAATCGTTTATCGCTAGAAACCGAATTACAGGACGACGATCATAGCAAGGTAGACTTAACGGTAGGAGATACCGTAAAGAAAGCAAGAAGGGCGTAAAGAAATCAAGGCGGGTAAAAATACTCAACAAACAAGTATAATTAACGAATATAAACGAAGAAAGCAGCGCGTAAAGGGCTACCTACTAAAAAAGACGACCGTTATAAAAATATAATTTAAATAATTATAAATCGGCACACGATTAGTTTAGTTTAGTAACTTAAAATAAACCGAATTCCGAACGAAAAATCCGACTACTACCGACCCCTCTTCTCGGTTCTCCCGCCGAGGAGGCGAGATTAAAAAACGGGACGAGATATCGAACTCGTAAAAAGTTTCGGACTCGGAAAATAAACCTAAAGTAACCTAACCTAACTCTCGAACCTAACCCAACCTAACCTAACCTAACCTAACCTAACCTAACCTAACCTAACCTAACCTAACCTAACCTAACCTAACCTAACCTAACCTAACCTAACCTAACCTAACCTAACCTAACCTAACCTAACCTAACCTAACCTAACCTAACCTAACCTAACCTAACCTAACCTAACCTAACCTAACCTAACCTAACCTAACCTAACCTAACCTAACATAACCTAACCTAACCTAACCTAACCTAACCTAACCTAACCTAACCTAACCTAACCTAACCTAACCTAACCTAACCTAACCTAACCTAACCTAACCTAACCTAACCTAACCTAACCTAACCTAACCTAACCTAACCTAACCTAACCTAACCTAACCTAACCTAACCTAACCTAACCTAACCTAACCTAACCTAACCTAACCTAACCTAACCTAACCTAACCTAACCTAACCTAACCTAACCTAACCTAACCTAACCTAACCTAACCTAACCTAACCTAACCTAACCTAACCTAACCTAACCTAACCTAACCTAACCTAACCTAACCTAACCTAACCTAACCTAACCTAACCTAACCTAACCTAACCTAACCTAACCTAACCTAACCTAACCTAACCTAACCTAACCTAACCTAACCTAACCTAACCTAACCTAACCTAACCTAACCTAACCTAACCTAACCTAACCTAACATAACCAATTATACCGGACATATTAAAACAATGCAAAGAAATTAATAACAGTTTTAACGATACACATATATATATATATATATACATATATATTCAAAATAAAAAACTGACACCCGTCTCGTAGCCACCTCGTTAGCTAATCGTTTATCGCTAGAAACCGAATTACAGGACGACGATCATAGCAAGGTAGACTTAACGGTAGGAGATACCGTAAAGAAAGCAAGAAGGGCGTAAAGAAATCAAGGCGGGTAAAAATACTCAACAAACAAGTATAATTAACGAATATAAACGAAGAAAGCAGCGCGTAAAGGGCTACCTACTAAAAAAGACGACCGTTATAAAAATATAATTTAAATAATTATAAATCGGCACACGATTAGTTTAGTTTAGTAACTTAAAATAAACCGAATTCCGAACGAAAAATCCGACTACTACCGACCCCTCTTCTCGGTTCTCCCGCCGAGGAGGCGAGATTAAAAAACGGGACGAGATATCGAACTCGTAAAAAGTTTCGGACTCGGAAAATAAACCTAAAGTAACCTAACCTAACTCTCGAACCTAACCCAACCTAACCTCACCTAACCTAACCTAACCTAACCTAACCTAACCTAACCTAACCTAACCTAACCTAACCTAACCTAACCTAACCTAACCTAACCTAACCTAACCTAACATAACCAATTATACCGGACATATTAAAACAATGCAAAGAAATTAATAACAGTTTTAACGATACACATATATATATATATACATATATATTCAAAATAAAAAACTGACACCCGTCTCGTAGCCACCTCGTTAGCTAATCGTTTATCGCTAGAAACCGAATTACAGGACGACGATCATAGCAAGGTAGACTTAACGGTAGGAGATACCGTAAAGAAAGCAAGAAGGGCGTAAAGAAATCAAGGCGGGTAAAAATACTCAACAAACAAGTATAATTAACGAATATAAACGAAGAAAGCAGCGCGTAAAGGGCTACCTACTAAAAAAGACGACCGTTATAAAAATATAATTTAAATAATTATAAATCGGCACACGATTAGTTTAGTTTAGTAACTTAAAATAAACCGAATTCCGAACGAAAAATCCGACTACTACCGACCCCTCTTCTCGGTTCTCCCGCCGAGGAGGCGAGATTAAAAAACGGGACGAGATATCGAACTCGTAAAAAGTTTCGGACTCGGAAAATAAACCTAAAGTAACCTAACCTAACTCTCGAACCTAACCCAACCTAACCTAACCTAACCTAACCTAACCTAACCTAACCTAACCTAACCTAACCTAACCTAACCTAACCTAACCTAACCTAACCTAACCTAACCTAACCTAACCTAACATAACCAATTATACCGGACATATTAAAACAATGCAAAGAAATTAATAACAGTTTTAACGATACACATATATATATATATATATACATATATATTCAAAATAAAAAACTGACACCCGTCTCGTAGCCACCTCGTTAGCTAATCGTTTATCGCTAGAAACCGAATTACAGGACGACGATCATAGCAAGGTAGACTTAACGGTAGGAGATACCGTAAAGAAAGCAAGAAGGGCGTAAAGAAATCAAGGCGGGTAAAAATACTCAACAAACAAGTATAATTAACGAATATAAACGAAGAAAGCAGCGCGTAAAGGGCTACCTACTAAAAAAGACGACCGTTATAAAAATATAATTTAAATAATTATAAATCGGCACACGATTAGTTTAGTTTAGTAACTTAAAATAAACCGAATTCCGAACGAAAAATCCGACTACTACCGACCCCTCTTCTCGGTTCTCCCGCCGAGGAGGCGAGATTAAAAAACGGGACGAGATATCGAACTCGTAAAAAGTTTCGGACTCGGAAAATAAACCTAAAGTAACCTAACCTAACTCTCGAACCTAACCCAACCTAACCTAACCTAACCTAACCTAACCTAACCTAACCTAACCTAACCTAACCTAACCTAACCTAACCTAACCTAACCTAACCTAACCTAACCTAACCTAACCTAACCTAACATAACCAATTATACCGGACATATTAAAACAATGCAAAGAAATTAATAACAGTTTTAACGATACACATATATATATATATATACATATATATTCAAAATAAAAAACTGACACCCGTCTCGTAGCCACCTCGTTAGCTAATCGTTTATCGCTAGAAACCGAATTACAGGACGACGATCATAGCAAGGTAGACTTAACGGTAGGAGATACCGTAAAGAAAGCAAGAAGGGCGTAAAGAAATCAAGGCGGGTAAAAATACTCAACAAACAAGTATAATTAACGAATATAAACGAAGAAAGCAGCGCGTAAAGGGCTACCTACTAAAAAAGACGACCGTTATAAAAATATAATTTAAATAATTATAAATCGGCACACGATTAGTTTAGTTTAGTAACTTAAAATAAACCGAATTCCGAACGAAAAATCCGACTACTACCGACCCCTCTTCTCGGTTCTCCCGCCGAGGAGGCGAGATTAAAAAACGGGACGAGATATCGAACTCGTAAAAAGTTTCGGACTCGGAAAATAAACCTAAAGTAACCTAACCTAACTCTCGAACCTAACCCAACCTAACCTAACCTAACCTAACCTAACCTAACCTAACCTAACCTAACCTAACCTAACCTAACCTAACCTAACCTAACCTAACCTAACCTAACCTAACCTAACATAACCAATTATACCGGACATATTAAAACAATGCAAAGAAATTAATAACAGTTTTAACGATACACATATATATATATATATACATATATATTCAAAATAAAAAACTGACACCCGTCTCGTAGCCACCTCGTTAGCTAATCGTTTATCGCTAGAAACCGAATTACAGGACGACGATCATAGCAAGGTAGACTTAACGGTAGGAGATACCGTAAAGAAAGCAAGAAGGGCGTAAAGAAATCAAGGCGGGTAAAAATACTCAACAAACAAGTATAATTAACGAATATAAACGAAGAAAGCAGCGCGTAAAGGGCTACCTACTAAAAAAGACGACCGTTATAAAAATATAATTTAAATAATTATAAATCGGCACACGATTAGTTTAGTTTAGTAACTTAAAATAAACCGAATTCCGAACGAAAAATCCGACTACTACCGACCCCTCTTCTCGGTTCTCCCGCCGAGGAGGCGAGATTAAAAAACGGGACGAGATATCGAACTCGTAAAAAGTTTCGGACTCGGAAAATAAACCTAAAGTAACCTAACCTAACTCTCGAACCTAACCCAACCTAACCTAACCTAACCTAACCTAACCTAACCTAACCTAACCTAACCTAACCTAACCTAACCTAACCTAACCTAACCTAACCTAACCTAACCTAACCTAACCTAACCTAACCTAACCTAACCTAACCTAACCTAACCTAACCTAACATAACCAATTATACCGGACATATTAAAACAATGCAAAGAAATTAATAACAGTTTTAACGATACACATATATATATATATATATACATATATATTCAAAATAAAAAACTGACACCCGTCTCGTAGCCACCTCGTTAGCTAATCGTTTATCGCTAGAAACCGAATTACAGGACGACGATCATAGCAAGGTAGACTTAACGGTAGGAGATACCGTAAAGAAAGCAAGAAGGGCGTAAAGAAATCAAGGCGGGTAAAAATACTCAACAAACAAGTATAATTAACGAATATAAACGAAGAAAGCAGCGCGTAAAGGGCTACCTACTAAAAAAGACGACCGTTATAAAAATATAATTTAAATAATTATAAATCGGCACACGATTAGTTTAGTTTAGTAACTTAAAATAAACCGAATTCCGAACGAAAAATCCGACTACTACCGACCCCTCTTCTCGGTTCTCCCGCCGAGGAGGCGAGATTAAAAAACGGGACGAGATATCGAACTCGTAAAAAGTTTCGGACTCGGAAAATAAACCTAAAGTAACCTAACCTAACTCTCGAACCTAACCCAACCTAACCTAACCTAACCTAACCTAACCTAACCTAACCTAACCTAACCTAACCTAACCTAACCT
>OV816025.1:230662752-230675252 GCA_929113105.1 Agrypnus murinus | reverse complement strand
CGGACATATTAAAACAATGCAAAGAAATTAATAACAGTTTTAACGATACACATATATATATATATATATACATATATATTCAAAATAAAAAACTGACACCCGTCTCGTAGCCACCTCGTTAGCTAATCGTTTATCGCTAGAAACCGAATTACAGGACGACGATCATAGCAAGGTAGACTTAACGGTAGGAGATACCGTAAAGAAAGCAAGAAGGGCGTAAAGAAATCAAGGCGGGTAAAAATACTCAACAAACAAGTATAATTAACGAATATAAACGAAGAAAGCAGCGCGTAAAGGGCTACCTACTAAAAAAGACGACCGTTATAAAAATATAATTTAAATAATTATAAATCGGCACACGATTAGTTTAGTTTAGTAACTTAAAATAAACCGAATTCCGAACGAAAAATCCGACTACTACCGACCCCTCTTCTCGGTTCTCCCGCCGAGGAGGCGAGATTAAAAAACGGGACGAGATATCGAACTCGTAAAAAGTTTCGGACTCGGAAAATAAACCTAAAGTAACCTAACCTAACTCTCGAACCTAACCCAACCTAACCTAACCTAACCTAACCTAACCTAACCTAACCTAACCTAACCTAACCTAACCTAACCTAACCTAACCTAACCTAACCTAACCTAACCTAACCTAACCTAACCTAACCTAACCTAACCTAACATAACCAATTATACCGGACATATTAAAACAATGCAAAGAAATTAATAACAGTTTTAACGATACACATATATATATATATATATATATACATATATATTCAAAATAAAAAACTGACACCCGTCTCGTAGCCACCTCGTTAGCTAATCGTTTATCGCTAGAAACCGAATTACAGGACGACGATCATAGCAAGGTAGACTTAACGGTAGGAGATACCGTAAAGAAAGCAAGAAGGGCGTAAAGAAATCAAGGCGGGTAAAAATACTCAACAAACAAGTATAATTAACGAATATAAACGAAGAAAGCAGCGCGTAAAGGGCTACCTACTAAAAAAGACGACCGTTATAAAAATATAATTTAAATAATTATAAATCGGCACACGATTAGTTTAGTTTAGTAACTTAAAATAAACCGAATTCCGAACGAAAAATCCGACTACTACCGACCCCTCTTCTCGGTTCTCCCGCCGAGGAGGCGAGATTAAAAAACGGGACGAGATATCGAACTCGTAAAAAGTTTCGGACTCGGAAAATAAACCTAAAGTAACCTAACCTAACTCTCGAACCTAACCCAACCTAACCTAACCTAACCTAACCTAACCTAACCTAACCTAACCTAACCTAACCTAACCTAACCTAACCTAACCTAACCTAACCTAACCTAACCTAACCTAACCTAACCTAACCTAACCTAACCTAACCTAACATAACCAATTATACCGGACATATTAAAACAATTCAAAGAAATTAATAACAGTTTTAACGATACACATATATATATATATACATATATATTCAAAATAAAAAACTGACACCCGTCTCGTAGCCACCTCGTTAGCTAATCGTTTATCGCTAGAAACCGAATTACAGGACGACGATCATAGCAAGGTAGACTTAACGGTAGGAGATACCGTAAAGAAAGCAAGAAGGGCGTAAAGAAATCAAGGCGGGTAAAAATACTCAACAAACAAGTATAATTAACGAATATAAACGAAGAAAGCAGCGCGTAAATGGCTACCTACTAAAAAAGACGACCGTTATAAAAATATAATTTAAATAATTATAAATCGGCACACGATTAGTTTAGTTTAGTAACTTAAAATAAACCGAATTCCGAACGAAAAATCCGACTACTACCGACCCCTCTTCTCGGTTCTCCCGCCGAGGAGGCGAGATTAAAAAACGGGACGAGATATCGAACTCGTAAAAAGTTTCGGACTCGGAAAATAAACCTAAAGTAACCTAACCTAACTCTCGAACCTAACCCAACCTAACCTAACCTAACCTAACCTAACCTAACCTAACCTAACCTAACCTAACCTAACCTAACCTAACCTAACCTAACCTAACCTAACCTAACCTAACATAACCAATTATACCGGACATATTAAAACAATGCAAAGAAATTAATAACAGTTTTAACGATACACATATATATATATACATATATATTCAAAATAAAAAACTGACACCCGTCTCGTAGCCACCTCGTTAGCTAATCGTTTATCGCTAGAAACCGAATTACAGGACGACGATCATAGCAAGGTAGACTTAACGGTAGGAGATACCGTAAAGAAAGCAAGAAGGGCGTAAAGAAATCAAGGCGGGTAAAAATACTCAACAAACAAGTATAATTAACGAATATAAACGAAGAAAGCAGCGCGTAAAGGGCTACCTACTAAAAAAGACGACCGTTATAAAAATATAATTTAAATAATTATAAATCGGCACACGATTAGTTTAGTTTAGTAACTTAAAATAAACCGAATTCCGAACGAAAAATCCGACTACTACCGACCCCTCTTCTCGGTTCTCCCGCCGAGGAGGCGAGATTAAAAAACGGGACGAGATATCGAACTCGTAAAAAGTTTCGGACTCGGAAAATAAACCTAAAGTAACCTAACCTAACTCTCGAACCTAACCCAACCTAACCTAACCTAACCTAACCTAACCTAACCTAACCTAACCTAACCTAACCTAACCTAACCTAACCTAACCTAACCTAACCTAACCTAACCTAACCTAACATAACCAATTATACCGGACATATTAAAACAATGCAAAGAAATTAATAACAGTTTTAACGATACACATATATATATATATATACATATATATTCAAAATAAAAAACTGACACCCGTCTCGTAGCCACCTCGTTAGCTAATCGTTTATCGCTAGAAACCGAATTACAGGACGACGATCATAGCAAGGTAGACTTAACGGTAGGAGATACCGTAAAGAAAGCAAGAAGGGCGTAAAGAAATCAAGGCGGGTAAAAATACTCAACAAACAAGTATAATTAACGAATATAAACGAAGAAAGCAGCGCGTAAAGGGCTACCTACTAAAAAAGACGACCGTTATAAAAATATAATTTAAATAATTATAAATCGGCACACGATTAGTTTAGTTTAGTAACTTAAAATAAACCGAATTCCGAACGAAAAATCCGACTACTACCGACCCCTCTTCTCGGTTCTCCCGCCGAGGAGGCGAGATTAAAAAACGGGACGAGATATCGAACTCGTAAAAAGTTTCGGACTCGGAAAATAAACCTAAAGTAACCTAACCTAACTCTCGAACCTAACCCAACCTAACCTAACCTAACCTAACCTAACCTAACCTAACCTAACCTAACCTAACCTAACCTAACCTAACCTAACCTAACCTAACCTAACCTAACCTAACCTAACCTAACCTAACCTAACCTAACCTAACCTAACCTAACCTAACCTAACATAACCAATTATACCGGACATATTAAAACAATGCAAAGAAATTAATAACAGTTTTAACGATACACATATATATATATATATATACATATATATTCAAAATAAAAAACTGACACCCGTCTCGTAGCCACCTCGTTAGCTAATCGTTTATCGCTAGAAACCGAATTACAGGACGACGATCATAGCAAGGTAGACTTAACGGTAGGAGATACCGTAAAGAAAGCAAGAAGGGCGTAAAGAAATCAAGGCGGGTAAAAATACTCAACAAACAAGTATAATTAACGAATATAAACGAAGAAAGCAGCGCGTAAAGGGCTACCTACTAAAAAAGACGACCGTTATAAAAATATAATTTAAATAATTATAAATCGGCACACGATTAGTTTAGTTTAGTAACTTAAAATAAACCGAATTCCGAACGAAAAATCCGACTACTACCGACCCCTCTTCTCGGTTCTCCCGCCGAGGAGGCGAGATTAAAAAACGGGACGAGATATCGAACTCGTAAAAAGTTTCGGACTCGGAAAATAAACCTAAAGTAACCTAACCTAACTCTCGAACCTAACCCAACCTAACCTAACCTAACCTAACCTAACCTAACCTAACCTAACCTAACCTAACCTAACCTAACCTAACCTAACCTAACCTAACCTAACCTAACCTAACCTAACCTAACCTAACCTAACCTAACCTAACCTAACCTAACCTAACCTAACCTAACCTAACCTAACCTAACCTAACCTAACCTAACCTAACCTAACCTAACCTAACCTAACCTAACCTAACCTAACCTAACCTAACCTAACCTAACCTAACCTAACCTAACCTAACCTAACCTAACCTAACCTAACCTAACCTAACCTAACCTAACCTAACCTAACCTAACCTAACCTAACCTAACCTAACCTAACCTAACCTAACCTAACCTAACCTAACCTAACCTAACCTAACCTAACCTAACCTAACCTAACCTAACCTAACCTAACCTAACCTAACCTAACCTAACCTGACCTAACCTAACCTAACCTAACCTAACCTAACCTAACCTAACCTAACCTAACCTAACCTAACCTAACCTAACCTAACCTAACCTAACCTAACCTAACCTAACCTAACCTAACCTAACCTAACCTAACCTAACCTAACCTAACCTAACCTAACCTAACCTAACCTAACCTAACCTAACCTAACCTAACCTAACCTAACCTAACCTAACCTAACCTAACCTAACCTAACCTAACCTAACCTAACCTAACCTAACCTAACCTAACCTAACCTAACCTAACCTAACCTAACCTAACCTAACCTAACCTAACCTAACCTAACCTAACCTAACCTAACCTAACCTAACCTAACCTAACCTAACCTAACCTAACCTAACCTAACCTAACCTAACCTAACCTAACCTAACCTAACCTAACCTAACCTAACCTAACCTAACCTAACCTAACCTAACCTAACCTAACCTAACCTAACCTAACCTAACCTAACCTAACCTAACCTAACCTAACCTAACCTAACCTAACCTAACCTAACCTAACCTAACCTAACCTAACCTAACCTAACCTAACCTAACCTAACCTAACCTAACCTAACCTAACCTAACCTAACCTAACCTAACCTAACCTAACCTAACCTAACCTAACCTAACCTAACCTAACCTAACCTAACCTAACCTAACCTAACCTAACCTAACCTAACCTAACCTAACCTAACCTAACCTAACCTAACCTAACCTAACCTAACCTAACCTAACCTAACCTAACCTAACCTAACCTAACCTAACCTAACCTAACCTAACCTAACCTAACCTAACCTAACCTAACCTAACCTAACCTAACCTAACCTAACCTAACCTAACCTAACCTAACCTAACCTAACCTAACCTAACCTAACCTAACCTAACCTAACCTAACCTAACCTAACCTAACCTAACCTAACCTAACCTAACCTAACCTAACCTAACCTAACCTAACCTAACCTAACCTAACCTAACCTAACCTAACCTAACCTAACCTAACCTAACCTAACCTAACCTAACCTAACCTAACCTAACCTAACCTAACCTAACCTAACCTAACCTAACCTAACCTAACCTAACCTAACCTAACCTAACCTAACCTAACCTAACCTAACCTAACCTAACCTAACCTAACCTAACCTAACCTAACCTAACCTAACCTAACCTAACCTAACCTAACCTAACCTAACCTAACCTAACCTAACCTAACCTAACCTAACCTAACCTAACCTAACCTAACCTAACCTAACCTAACCTAACCTAACCTAACCTAACCTAACCTAACCTAACCTAACCTAACCTAACCTAACCTAACCTAACCTAACCTAACCTAACCTAACCTAACCTAACCTAACCTAACCTAACCTAACCTAACCTAACCTAACCTAACCTAACCTAACCTAACCTAACCTAACCTAACCTAACCTAACCTAACCTAACCTAACCTAACCTAACCTAACCTAACCTAACCTAACCTAACCTAACCTAACCTAACCTAACCTAACCTAACCTAACCTAACCTAACCTAACCTAACCTAACCTAACCTAACCTAACCTAACCTAACCTAACCTAACCTAACCTAACCTAACCTAACCTAACCTAACCTAACCTAACCTAACCTAACCTAACCTAACCTAACCTAACCTAACCTAACCTAACCTAACCTAACCTAACCTAACCTAACCTAACCTAACCTAACCTAACCTAACCTAACCTAACCTAACCTAACCTAACCTAACCTAACCTAACCTAACCTAACCTAACCTAACCTAACCTAACCTAACCTAACCTAACCTAACCTAACCTAACCTAACCTAACCTAACCTAACCTAACCTAACCTAACCTAACCTAACCTAACCTAACCTAACCTAACCTAACCTAACCTAACCTAACCTAACCTAACCTAACCTAACCTAACCTAACCTAACCTAACCTAACCTAACCTAACCTAACCTAACCTAACCTAACCTAACCTAACCTAACCTAACCTAACCTAACCTAACCTAACCTAACCTAACCTAACCTAACCTAACCTAACCTAACCTAACCTAACCTAACCTAACCTAACCTAACCTAACCTAACCTAACCTAACCTAACCTAACCTAACCTAACCTAACCTAACCTAACCTAACCTAACCTAACCTAACCTAACCTAACCTAACCTAACCTAACCTAACCTAACCTAACCTAACCTAACCTAACCTAACCTAACCTAACCTAACCTAACCTAACCTAACCTAACCTAACCTAACCTAACCTAACCTAACCTAACCTAACCTAACCTAACCTAACCTAACCTAACCTAACCTAACCTAACCTAACCTAACCTAACCTAACCTAACCTAACCTAACCTAACCTAACCTAACCTAACCTAACCTAACCTAACCTAACCTAACCTAACCTAACCTAACCTAACCTAACCTAACCTAACCTAACCTAACCTAACCTAACCTAACCTAACCTAACCTAACCTAACCTAACCTAACCTAACCTAACCTAACCTAACCTAACCTAACCTAACCTAACCTAACCTAACCTAACCTAACCTAACCTAACCTAACCTAACCTAACCTAACCTAACCTAACCTAACCTAACCTAACCTAACCTAACCTAACCTAACCTAACCTAACCTAACCTAACCTAACCTAACCTAACCTAACCTAACCTAACCTAACCTAACCTAACCTAACCTAACCTAACCTAACCTAACCTAACCTAACCTAACCTAACCTAACCTAACCTAACCTAACCTAACCTAACCTAACCTAACCTAACCTAACCTAACCTAACCTAACCTAACCTAACCTAACCTAACCTAACCTAACCTAACCTAACCTAACCTAACCTAACCTAACCTAACCTAACCTAACCTAACCTAACCTAACCTAACCTAACCTAACCTAACCTAACCTAACCTAACCTAACCTAACCTAACCTAACCTAACCTAACCTAACCTAACCTAACCTAACCTAACCTAACCTAACCTAACCTAACCTAACCTAACCTAACCTAACCTAACCTAACCTAACCTAACCTAACCTAACCTAACCTAACCTAACCTAACCTAACCTAACCTAACCTAACCTAACCTAACCTAACCTAACCTAACCTAACCTAACCTAACCTAACCTAACCTAACCTAACCTAACCTAACCTAACCTAACCTAACCTAACCTAACCTAACCTAACCTAACCTAACCTAACCTAACCTAACCTAACCTAACCTAACCTAACCTAACCTAACCTAACCTAACCTAACCTAACCTAACCTAACCTAACCTAACCTAACCTAACCTAACCTAACCTAACCTAACCTAACCTAACCTAACCTAACCTAACCTAACCTAACCTAACCTAACCTAACCTAACCTAACCTAACCTAACCTAACCTAACCTAACCTAACCTAACCTAACCTAACCTAACCTAACCTAACCTAACCTAACCTAACCTAACCTAACCTAACCTAACCTAACCTAACCTAACCTAACCTAACCTAACCTAACCTAACCTAACCTAACCTAACCTAACCTAACCTAACCTAACCTAACCTAACCTAACCTAACCTAACCTAACCTAACCTAACCTAACCTAACCTAACCTAACCTAACCTAACCTAACCTAACCTAACCTAACCTAACCTAACCTAACCTAACCTAACCTAACCTAACCTAACCTAACCTAACCTAACCTAACCTAACCTAACCTAACCTAACCTAACCTAACCTAACCTAACCTAACCTAACCTAACCTAACCTAACCTAACCTAACCTAACCTAACCTAACCTAACCTAACCTAACCTAACCTAACCTAACCTAACCTAACCTAACCTAACCTAACCTAACCTAACCTGACCTAACCTAACCTAACCTAACCTAACCTAACCTAACCTAACCTAACCTAACCTAACCTAACCTAACCTAACCTAACCTAAGCTAACCTAACCTAACCTAACCTAACCTAACCTAACCTAACCTAACCTAACCTAACCTAACCTAACCTAACCTAACCTAACCTAACCTAACCTAACCTAACCTAACCTAACCTAACCTAACCTAACCTAACCTAACCTAACCTAACCTAACCTAACCTAACCTAACCTAACCTAACCTAACCTAACCTAACCTAACCTAACCTAACCTAACCTAACCTAACCTAACCTAACCTAACCTAACCTAACCTAACCTAACCTAACCTAACCTAACCTAACCTAACCTAACCTAACCTAACCTAACCTAACCTAACCTAACCTAACCTAACCTAACCTAACCTAACCTAACCTAACCTAACCTAACCTAACCTAACCTAACCTAACCTAACCTAACCTAACCTAACCTAACCTAACCTAACCTAACCTAACCTAACCTAACCTAACCTAACCTAACCTAACCTAACCTAACCTAACCTAACCTAACCTAACCTAACCTAACCTAACCTAACCTAACCTAACCTAACCTAACCTAACCTAACCTAACCTAACCTAACCTAACCTAACCTAACCTAACCTAACCTAACCTAACCTAACCTAACCTAACCTAACCTAACCTAACCTAACCTAACCTAACCTAACCTAACCTAACCTAACCTAACCTAACCTAACCTAACCTAACCTAACCTAACCTAACCTAGACCTAACCTAACCTAACCTAACCTAACCTAACCTAACCTAACCTAACCTAACCTAACCTAACCTAACCTAACCTAACCTAACCTAACCTAACCTAACCTAACCTAACCTAACCTAACCTAACCTAACCTAACCTAACCTAACCTAACCTAACCTAACCTAACCTAACCTAACCTAACCTAACCTAACCTAACCTAACCTAACCTAACCTAACCTAACCTAACCTAACCTAACCTAACCTAACCTAACCTAACCTAACCTAACCTAACCTAACCTAACCTAACCTAACCTAACCTAACCTAACCTAACCTAACCTAACCTAACCTAACCTAACCTAACCTAACCTAACCTAACCTAACCTAACCTAACCTAACCTAACCTAACCTAACCTAACCTAACCTAACCTAACCTAACCTAACCTAACCTAACCTAACCTAACCTAACCTAACCTAACCTAACCTAACCTAACCTAACCTAACCTAACCTAACCTAACCTAACCTAACCTAACCTAACCTAACCTAACCTAACCTAACCTAACCTAACCTAACCTAACCTAACCTAACCTAACCTAACCTAACCTAACCTAACCTAACCTAACCTAACCTAACCTAACCTAACCTAACCTAACCTAACCTAACCTAACCTAACCTAACCTAACCTAACCTAACCTAACCTAACCTAACCTAACCTAACCTAACCTAACCTAACCTAACCTAACCTAACCTAACCTAACCTAACCTAACCTAACCTAACCTAACCTAACCTAACCTAACCTAACCTAACCTAACCTAACCTAACCTAACCTAACCTAACCTAACCTAACCTAACCTAACCTAACCTAACCTAACCTAACCTAACCTAACCTAACCTAACCTAACCTAACCTAACCTAACCTAACCTAACCTAACCTAACCTAACCTAACCTAACCTAACCTAACCTAACCTAACCTAACCTAACCTAACCTAACCTAACCTAACCTAACCTAACCTAACCTAACCTAACCTAACCTAACCTAACCTAACCTAACCTAACCTAACCTAACCTAACCTAACCTAACCTAACCTAACCTAACCTAACCTAACCTAACCTAACCTAACCTAACCTAACCTAACCTAACCTAACCTAACCTAACCTAACCTAACCTAACCTAACCTAACCTAACCTAACCTAACCTAACCTAACCTAACCTAACCTAACCTAACCTAACCTAACCTAACCTAACCTAACCTAACCTAACCTAACCTAACCTAACCTAACCTAACCTAACCTAACCTAACCTAACCTAACCTAACCTAACCTAACCTAACCTAACCTAACCTAACCTAACCTAACCTAACCTAACCTAACCTAACCTAACCTAACCTAACCTAACCTAACCTAACCTAACCTAACCTAACCTAACCTAACCTAACCTAACCTAACCTAACCTAACCTAACCTAACCTAACCTAACCTAACCTAACCTAACCTAACCTAACCTAACCTAACCTAACCTAACCTAACCTAACCTAACCTAACCTAACCTAACCTAACCTAACCTAACCTAACCTAACCTAACCTAACCTAACCTAACCTAACCTAACCTAACCTAACCTAACCTAACCTAACCTAACCTAACCTAACCTAACCTAACCTAACCTAACCTAACCTAACCTAACCTAACCTAACCTAACCTAACCTAACCTAACCTAACCTAACCTAACCTAACCTAACCTAACCTAACCTAACCTAACCTAACCTAACCTAACCTAACCTAACCTAACCTAACCTAACCTAACCTAACCTAACCTAACCTAACCTAACCTAACCTAACCTAACCTAACCTAACCTAACCTAACCTAACCTAACCTAACCTAACCTAACCTAACCTAACCTAACCTAACCTAACCTAACCTAACCTAACCTAACCTAACCTAACCTAACCTAACCTAACCTAACCTAACCTAACCTAACCTAACCTAACCTAACCTAACCTAACCTAACCTAACCTAACCTAACCTAACCTAACCTAACCTAACCTAACCTAACCTAACCTAACCTAACCTAACCTAACCTAACCTAACCTAACCTAACCTAACCTAACCTAACCTAACCTAACCTAACCTAACCTAACCTAACCTAACCTAACCTAACCTAACCTAACCTAACCTAACCTAACCTAACCTAACCTAACCTAACCTAACCTAACCTAACCTAACCTAACCTAACCTAACCTAACCTAACCTAACCTAACCTAACCTAACCTAACCTAACCTAACCTAACCTAACCTAACCTAACCTAACCTAACCTAACCTAACCTAACCTAACCTAACCTAACCTAACCTAACCTAACCTAACCTAACCTAACCTAACCTAACCTAACCTAACCTAACCTAACCTAACCTAACCTAACCTAACCTAACCTAACCTAACCTAACCTAACCTAACCTAACCTAACCTAACCTAACCTAACCTAACCTAACCTAACCTAACCTAACCTAACCTAACCTAACCTAACCTAACCTAACCTAACCTAACCTAACCTAACCTAACCTAACCTAACCTAACCTAACCTAACCTAACCTAACCTAACCTAACCTAACCTAACCTAACCTAACCTAACCTAACCTAACCTAACCTAACCTAACCTAACCTAACCTAACCTAACCTAACCTAACCTAACCTAACCTAACCTAACCTAACCTAACCTAACCTAACCTAACCTAACCTAACCTAACCTAACCTAACCTAACCTAACCTAACCTAACCTAACCTAACCTAACCTAACCTAACCTAACCTAACCTAACCTAACCTAACCTAACCTAACCTAACCTAACCTAACCTAACCTAACCTAACCTAACCTAACCTAACCTAACCTAACCTAACCTAACCTAACCTAACCTAACCTAACCTAACCTAACCTAACCTAACCTAACCTAACCTAACCTAACCTAACCTAACCTAACCTAACCTAACCTAACCTAACCTAACCTAACCTAACCTAACCTAACCTAACCTAACCTAACCTAACCTAACCTAACCTAACCTAACCTAACCTAACCTAACCTAACCTAACCTAACCTAACCTAACCTAACCTAACCTAACCTAACCTAACCTAACCTAACCTAACCTAACCTAACCTAACCTAACCTAACCTAACCTAACCTAACCTAACCTAACCTAACCTAACCTAACCTAACCTAACCTAACCTAACCTAACCTAACCTAACCTAACCTAACCTAACCTAACCTAACCTAACCTAACCTAACCTAACCTAACCTAACCTAACCTAACCTAACCTAACCTAACCTAACCTAACCTAACCTAACCTAACCTAACCTAACCTAACCTAACCTAACCTAACCTAACCTAACCTAACCTAACCTAACCTAACCTAACCTAACCTAACCTAACCTAACCTAACCTAACCTAACCTAACCTAACCTAACCTA
>OV816025.1:230500252-230657752 GCA_929113105.1 Agrypnus murinus | reverse complement strand
TATCGTCGTGCTCAAGGACGTTCCCATGGTTCACCAATTGACCGTGGTCAGCGACTCGATTCAGATCACAACCCGGTTCTTATGAGTCTCGGTGACGAGGATCGACAAGACGGTACCGAGGAGGTCACACGTAGTGTGTCGTGAGCAGCTTTCGCGGAGCGCCTTTAAACTACTATGGGACCGATCCCCAGGATCGAGAACATAGACGACCTCGAAGCGGCCGTGGACTAGTACGAGTCCTGCTCAACGAACTCTGTTCGGTTTGCGACAAATGTCAGACCGGTCCGAGACCGGCGAGACATCCTCCCGCCGGCCGTCAAGGATCTCATTCAAGAAAAGAATCGGGCGAGGCGCCAGGCGCAGCGATCTTTGGATCCAGCTGACCGCGCGAGGGCGAACCAACTCGCAACGGAGGTCCGATCTGCGATCTGGGACCACCGCAACGAGACCTGGGCAGAGAAGCTAGAGTCCCTGGACGCAACGGACAACACCTTATGGAGAATGGTCCGAGTCCTCAAGAACTGCAAGCGGTCGCCGATCCCTCCCATACACGGAGAGCGGGGCATGGCGTATTCTGACTCCGAGAACGCTGAGGCCTTCGCCGACAGTCTGGAAGGCCAGTGCTCGCCGAACTACGCAAATGCGGACGTTCGGTTCATTGGGAGGATCAACGCCAGCGTCAGACGCAGGCTGAGCGATCCGGATCTTGAGGTTCTCGAGCCTGCCTCTACCGAGGAAGTCCAGGAGCGCATCAAGGCCTGTAAGGTCAAGAAGGCTCCTGGTCCCGACGGGATTAGCAACGGCGCTTTCAAGGCTCTGCCGGACAAGGCCATCGCGGCTTTGACCTGTATTATTAACGCCTCGCTGCGGCTCCGTCACTTCCCTCGGAGGTGGCGTTGTGCCGATGTTGTTGTTCTGCCTAAACCGGGCCAGCCGGCGACATTCCCGCAAAACTACAGGCCGATATCGCTTCTGTCTGTGGTTGGAAAGATTGCCGAAGGCATCGTGTTGAAGCTGATTCAGCGAGAGCAAGATGAGAAGAACGTACTACAGGACGAGCAGTTTGGATTTAGAGCCGCACATTCCACCGTGCACCAGGTTCTACGAGTAGTGGAACAGGTCACGGAAGGATTCAACAAACGCCAGTCGACAGGCGGGGTCTTCTTGGACGTGTCGAAAGCCTTCTACAAAGTCTGGCACGAGGGGCTACATCACAAAATGCTGGAGGCCGGAATCACTCGTGCGCTCGTTTGGCTGGTGGCCTCCTACCTTCGCAGTATTGTTATATAAATAATATTACTAATATTATATAAAAAAGTATATTATAACTATAGTTATACAAATTAGTGCCAATTCCATTACAATGTAGGTTAGTAGATACTTCAAAACTTTTATGTTGCATCTAATTAATTGCATTTAAAACCCCTTGTTATTGACCTTTAGTTTACATTTGCAGTTCACCATCCGTCACTCACTCTTCATTAGATGTAATGAATAAATAAGAATAAATTATAAATTACTAATACAAAGTGTTGTGAATTACATCACAACACTAATGGATACATTTAAATGCGTAAGTTTTCCGTTAATCAGTACAAATGTCTTACCTACATAAATCACTACAGAAAACAACACATCTGTGTGTGCTACATAAGGGCATAACGTTATTGACAAATTATCCAATTTAGTTAGCAAATAGGCTCTGACAACACTGATTGTATATAAGCTGTGTAGTTATTCAAATTATCCTTAGTGGGAATCCGTGTGACGTGGTGTTAACAAAAGTGTTGTGTAAGATCACTTCAAAACGTAAGTACATATTATATTTTTTGAAATATTAAAATGTTTAGAAGTTGACCAAGAAAGGAATAAGTTTTATGTGTTTTGAGAATTGAATCTGAATAGTTATTTTCTGGTTGATGTTAAATATTTAATTTTCGTGTTATACCTTTTGGTGTAATACAATTTGCTAATTGAGCGTCATCAATTCGAGTCATTCTGACGGGAAGGAACACCTGGACGTTCAACATAGATGAAAAAAAACATGTAAAGAATAACATGTCTAACGCCAAATCATTGTCGTAAGACAGTTTAGCAAGATACGGCCTATTATAAAGTTATCAGGAAGTGGCTGAAAGAACACTGTTAAGGTGCTTTCAGACTTGTACACTTTTGTTGCTCCATTTTCTGTGGCGCAACTACAAAATTGCACGTTGTGTTCACACATAACCAAAAATAAGGCTAAAGTTGCGTCAGAAATGAATGGCGCAAATTAAAAGTGTGAACGGCAATTTTTAAAGTTGCTAGGGTATTCACACACTATGCTCCACTTTTGTTGCGCCGCTCTTCATAAACTCAAGCTGCAACTTTTAATAGAGGGCTACAATTTTTCTGTTTAGTTCATGGTTTACTGCGAATACGATAAAAAGACCGTTCTTCATTTTGATTTAAATACCACAAGCAGTGCAGGATTTACGTATAAGCAACACAAGCTATAGCTTAGGGCCTTCACTTTCTTGAGGGCCCCCCAAAAAATTGTACGAGTAAGCAATTGTCATATACTAGAGGAACACTGATAATATCTAGAATGGCATGTTTCTAAAAACGATGAAATTTGTTTTTAGTTGACAGCTACTTTTTAATGTTTTGCGAGTTGATTTGCTCTAATAGTTTTTTAATTATTATAATTTAAAAATTGTGTGTTCACCTAAAAATGAATTTAACTAGAGAACATTTCCGGGCTATGACTTTTTACGATTTTAAATCGTCATTAGCGCCTAAACAATGTGAAGATCGGCTTAGCAGTGCATTTGGCGAAGAAGCCCCGTCTAAGGCAACAATTTATAATTGGAACAGCGAATTCAAAAGAGACTGTTTTTTTCTTAGTGATGAATTTCGTGAAGGACGCCCAAAAACTGCTGTTACGAGGATGTATCAGAAAATAACGAGATTGGTGCTGTAACTTCTTTCAGAGGTAGAATCTTATAACACAAAAAATGAGACATGAAAGCCTTATCTTTAATGTACTTTCCCTAAAGTAGGCTTTGGTTTAACTTTTGACGTTTATTACAAATTAATTATTGAATTGTCAGTGTTTTGCGTACCTACCGAAAAAATAAAAGTGGAGCAAAGATATGCGATAAAATTTTGTGTTCGATTGGGTAAAACACCAACTGAAACTTTTGAAATGATTAAAAGTGCATATCCAGATAATAGTTTATCACGATGTAGAGTGTTTGAGTGGCATAAGAAGTTTAAAAACGGTTGTGAATCAGTTGAAAATGAACCTCGTCCCGGTCGACCACAAACTGCGCGAACTGACACAAAAATTGCAGAAATTAATGACTTGATACAAAATGATCGCCGGATTGGCATAAAACGAATTTCTGACATTGTTAATTTGTCTTACAGTTAGACTCAAAAAATTATTCATGAAGATTTAGGGTACCGGAAGGCCGCGGCAAGATGGATTCCAAAAGTGATGACCGATGAACAAAAAGCGAATCGAGTGACAGTTTGTCAGCAGTGGAAAAGGCAACTGCAACGTAATCCACAGTTTTTAAATAATGTGGTTACATGTGACGAAAGTTGGTTTTATCATTACGATCCTGAATTGAAGTCTCAAAGTATGCAATGGAAGCATAAAGGCAGCCCAAGACCTCAGAAGGCCAAAACTGTTAAAAGCGCTGGTAAAGTGATGCACCTGATTTTTTTTGATAAATGTGGCGTTATTTACGATCACATTGTACCTAAAGGACATACAGTAACTGGGGAGTAGTATTCTAATGTACTTCGAGGACCCTTAAAGGCAAAATTAAAGAAAAAACGGCCGCTTTATCAAGACTTTGGTTGGACGCTGTATCACGACAATGCTCCGGCTCGCAGATCAGCGATTTGTCAACGAACAATTGAAGAATTAGGGGTAGAAATTATGGTTCACCCCCCTACTCTCCCGACCTTGCTCCATGTGACTTCCATTTGTTTCCTGAAGTCAAAAAAGAATTGAGAGGTCGAAGATTGAGTCGGATTTAGAGCTTAACAACGCTGTGATGGGTATACTAAACAGACTATCAAAAAATGGTTTCTCAGAAGTTTATGACAAGTGGATAAAGCGATGGGATAAGTGTATTGAACAGAATGGAGAGTACTTTAAAGGATAGTTGTTGAAGTTTTTTAAATATATGTTTCATTGTTATACTATAGCACCAGTCTCGTTATTTTCTGATACATCCTCGTACTGATGAAAATATTGCCGCTGTTCGAGCAATGCTTGAGCAAGATCGACAGACATCTTATGAATTTATTCGGGCGACATTGGGCATTGTTAAGAGTCAAATACAAAACATTTTACCTCAACAGTTACAAGTGAGAAAACTTTGTTGTCGATGGATTCCACATAAACTGACTCCCGATCAAAAAGAACAACGCATTGAATGGTGCAGAAAAGCTCTGAAAAAATTCCAAGGCGGCGCTTCAAATTTGGTTTAGAATATCGTCACTGGTGACGAATCTTGGATTTATTGTTGTTATGATACTCAAAAGAAAAGTCAATCGGCTCAATGGGTATTTCGAACCGAACCTAAGCCTACAAAAGTTCGAAGAATTCGCAGTGCTGGTAAGAAGATGCTTGCTAGTTTTTTCTAAAACGGGTCATATTGCTTCTATAGCATTAGAAGATAGACGTACCGTTACTGCCGATTGGTACACAAATGTCTGTTTACCACAAATCTTTGAAAAAGTTCGTGAAAAACGCCCCAAAGGAAAAATAATTTTACATTATGACAACTCATCGTCGCATAAAGCAAAAGTAACAACTGAGTATGTTGCTGCCCTAAAAGTCAGCACCATGGACCCTCCACTGTACAGCCCTGACCTAGCACCTTGCGATTTCTTTTTGTTTCCTAAAATTAAAGATAAAACGCGTGGAATCACTTTTTCGTCATCAGATGAAGCAGTGGAACATTACAAAAACCTGGTTTCTGAAGTGTCGCAGGAAGAGTGGCATCATTGCTTTAAGGACTGGTTTCATCGAATGCAAAAATGTATTGATGTTAAAGGGGAATATTTTGAAAAACAATAAAATCATTTAAATTTTTTAAAACTAATCCTAATTTTCTAAGAATTTTCAGTGTCGCTCTCCTATACCTAAATATACTGCAGCATTATTTGTCCCAATACCGCACGCCCGGAACGTCCCATACTAAAGGGCCCCATATCTCAAATAGCTTAGGGCCTTATCGAGTCTAAATCCGGCCCTGACCACAAGATTATAATGTAGATAATCAAATTTTTCTTACTTAAAAGTAAAAATACATAGTTATGTCTACTATCTTTTCCATTTATTTTAGTTAATTCATTTATCATTTACTAATTTATTTTAATCAATTCTAATGTTTTTTTAGGAGGTACACGCTGAAGAGTTTTTTTATCTGTTTATAATTAAATTTCCATTACAATTTAAATTTGAGAGAAATAGCTGTCAGTTTTATAAAGGTGCCTTTTAAGTTATTCTAAAGATTAACAATTTGCTTAATTCCTGGAAAATGTAGAATTTCAAAAAAGATGTTCGATTTATATTTTTACATTTTCTCACAATACAATATTATATTGTAGATGTGCATATTTAGTAACCTTTAAATTATATCCATATTATTAGCTGTGACAAGAAACAAAAATTAACTGTTTTTGAAAATAAAAGTTTATTTAATATTTGGAAATTAGTACTGAGCCTGAAGAATTTAGAAATTTCTATAAAAATATAATTCTGACGCACAAAAATCAGTTGTTAATTAATTAAACTAATGTCTCAATAATTTATATTCTTAATAATTAAATAACTAGTAAATATGTAACGTGATTCATTGAAACAAATAATTTTTTACAGGTAAAGTTGCGCTAAAGCAAATATTGCACCACTTTATATAACCCACACGTCGGTCCATTTTTATATTGCGCAACTTCAGGATCTGTAGCTGCTCACACATTTATAGATATTAAATTTTAAGTATGCTAAAAACAACGTACCAATAGCAATTTTAAAAGTGTACGCAACTTGAAAAGTGGCGTGCAACTTTGAAAATTGCGCAATTTTTCAACTTGCAGCGGTATTCACACATCGCAACTTGCCATTTTACCAAACTTGCGCCATTTTTCAGATTGCGCAATACAAAAAGTGTACAAGTCTGCTAGTACCTTTTTAGGATGGTTGACTTTATTCGCCAGAACAGGTCACACAGAAATATACCTTTTAGTTCCTAGTAAGCTTTAGAATGTTTAGTTTTTAATATACGTTGGTTCTGAAATTATTTTAATTTTAATACCAGCATTAAAATGTGTTAATAGTATTGTTGGTTGCAGCCTTTACTCTAAAGGACCCCGCACAAATCTTATGGAAATTGGGTCCCGGTCAAATTCGCTGAATTTTTGATATGTGATAGAGTTCATCATACTGGTCAATTGTCTCAATGGCCACAAAGCTCAAAAATGGATAGTTTGGCCGGTACAGAGCTTTAAAGCTCCGAGTATCCTCCACGGATTTATGTATATGCGCAGTGTGTATAGACTTTTGAAATAGCCTATTTCATTTTTTTTATTATCTAGGTTTATATTTTTGAGGTTGCTGAATTCAGATCTGTTGTTAGATTTTCAAAATTGACAGTTGGCAGCTGTCAAATAGCTGTCAATGTGCTATAATAAAGCCAAAAACTTGTTTTTTTATGTTTTATCTTTCTTTTTTTTTAGTTCGATAAGTTCAAAGATGATATCAAACCAATAACAATGACTATCGGTAGCTGTCATTTAGCTGTCAACAATTCTTCAAAGTCCGGTAATAAAGTCAAAAAATTATTTTTTGTTTATAACTTCAAGTTTTTTAGATAAGTGAATATAAATATGATATAAAATTATGTAGTCATCAGCTTACAGCTGTCAACAAGCTGTCAACTAACTGTCAATATGCAATAATAGAGCAAGTAACTTATTTTTTGTGCTTAACTTTGTGGATAAAAAATCAAACATGATATAAGTTTATGACATCACTTTTGAACTCAGTGATCTAAGCAACTTGAAGCTTTTTAAAAAAAGTAACTTTTTGTCAGCTAACTATCAAAATGCAATAATAAAGTCAAAAAGTTACTTTTTTTAAAAAGCTTCAAGTTGCTTAGATCACTGAGTTCAAAAGTGATGTCATAAACTTATATCATGTTTGATTTTTTATCCACAAAGTTAAGCACAAAAAATAAGTTACTTGCTCTATTATTGCATTTTGACAGTTAGTTGACAGCTTGTTGACAGCTGTAAGCTGATGACTACATAATTTTATATCATATTTATATTCACTTATCTAAAAAACTTGAAGTTATAAACAAAAAATAATTTTTTGACTTTATTACCGGACTTTGAAGAATTGTTGACAGCTAAATGACAGCTACCGATAGTCATTGTTATTGGTTTGATATCATCTTTGAACTTATCGAACTAAAAAAAAAGAAAGATAAAACATAAAAAAACAAGTTTTTGGCTTTATTATAGCACATTGACAGCTATTTGACAGCTGCCAACTGTCAATTTTGAAAATCTAACAACAGATCTGAATTCAGCAACCTCAAAAATATAAACCTAGATAATAAAAAAAATGAAATAGGCTATTTCAAAAGTCTATACACACTGCGCATATACATAAATCCGTGGAGGATACTCGGAGCTTTAAAGCTCTGTACCGGCCAAACTATCCATTTTTGAGCTTTGTGGCCATTGAGACAATTGACCAGTATGATGAACTCTATCACATATCAAAAATTCAGCGAATTTGACCGGGACCCAATTTCCATAAGATTTGTGCGGGGTCCTTTTCTTTTTTTTCAGATGACGTAAAATTTAAAACTCTATACATCTTTTATATGTGTGTGATCATCTTATATTCTTTTACTGCTTCATATAATTGATAATTAACACTATAGAAGGTATTGGTTTGAATGCTTTTATTATAATGCTCAAAATGCTCTATCTACATAAAACTATATTACATTATTCTCTATTTCCTAATTACTTAATATGGTGAAATGTTGAGTAAGTATATATTGTAATAATTGACCTTATTTCTACCACATCTCCCGTGGGGAAGAAAAAAAATAAAAATTACAGTTTTTCTTTTTTTTTTCATATTTACATACACAAAATTAAGTATGATAAAGTTTAACCATATTTTTATGTATTTCTATTAATTTATTATTGATATTTAATATTAAATTTGGATGTGAATCCCTTAACACTGTATAAGGACCCATGTATAATGGATCTAATTTACTACTCTTATTTTCATTTACTACAAGAACTTCGTCACCTACTTGATAAATTAGATTAGTACAATGTTTATCAAATCTATCTTTTCGCTTTTCTTTTGATACTACTAAATTATTTCTATCGTCATTAGCTATCGTATTAGTCGTTAGCTTGCTGAAGTCTGTATTTTAATTCTTCAACGTAACTATCAAAATTATATAATGGTTCTATTTTATTAGTAAGATTTGATGGTATTTGACAAAGTTTACCAAAGACGAGTTCATAAGGACAATACTTGGTTGAAGTATGCACAGTATTGTTAAACGCAAAACACCAATATGGAACCCAAGTTCCCCAATTATCGGGTTGTTTTGACACTTGAATTCGCAAATAAGCACTAAGATGCTTGTGTGAATTTTTTAAAGCACCTAGGGTTTCATGGTGGTATGCTGTTGAATTTAATGTTTTTATCCCTAACAATTTACATGAATCTTGAAACACAACTGGTTACAATTTCTTGTGGTATACCATATCGCAGTATAAAGTTTTCCACAAAAGCTTTAGCCACAGTAAAAGCTTCTTTATGAGGTAGTGGATAACATGAAATAAATAAAGATTATTAAAAGTTTCACAGTTTTATTAAAATATACCTGACAATATTGTTTCGACAGCTATGCTGTCATTATCAAAGGTAATATAATTATAAACAAACACGTCGCTAAGGTAGATACAAAATAGGTAACTAGATAAAATAATAATAATAATAATAAAAATTAATAATAAAAATCATAATTAAACATCTAATACTTCCAGTAACGGAGAATTACTGAGCTCAAGTTGTTCATTCATTAAAGGTACCCTGAGTTTGTGTTTGTATATCTCAAAGGCTTCTAAAATGTCTAATTTGCGTTTGTTATTACAAAAATGTAGGAATTTAATATTATTTTGAGGAGTCATTGTGTGATTTTGTTCTAAAAGGTGTTTGGCGTAATTCGATTTTTCAGGATGTTTATTTTTGTAATGACGTACGTGTTCTTTATATCTTATGTCAAAATTTCGAAGTGTTTGTCCAATATATACCGAACTACAAAAAGAACAATTTAAACGGTAAATGCCCGATTTCATGATATCATGTGTTCTGTCTTTAGCATTAAATAAAAATGAAAAAGTGTTAGTGTTGGTTTTAAATGTTATTTTATAATTGTTGGTTTTTCTTAGTATATGTGCAATTTTTTCTGATATTTTGCCAAAATATGGTATAGATATGTAATTTGTGTCTTCTGTTTGATTGTGGATAACACTCTATAAATTTACTGAGTTCACATTGAATTGTTAAAATAAATGCGTTATGTTCAACATCTGTTTTAATAGGTTCAACTAAATCAAGGAATACTTTTTGAAAAGCTGAAGTAGCTGTAGTAGTTATAGTCATTGGTTGTTTATGAATCGTAGCATACTTATGCCTTTGACAATCATTACATCTTTTTACAAATTTCTCTACATCTGCCTTCAGTCCAGACCAAAAATAATATTTCTTGATATTGTTATACATGCGGTTTGTTCCAGCATGACCTCCTGTAGGTAAGTTATGAAAATCATTCAGTAACAACTGTCTCAATTCTTTGTCTTCTGCACGTTCGACACCTTGGACAATACATATTTTAATGTTATTAGTCAATATGTCAATTTTGTATCGCGATAAATGTCTTATAAATTGATTATTTTCTGTATTTTTAATAATACATAATTGCGCAATGTTATAACGTTTACATATTTTTTCTAGATACCTCAACGATGTACCTAAGTCAAATGTTGATCTATGGTCATAGTTAAAATAAATAATTTGAGATAACTCATCATATATAAAAATTTTATATTGTATATAACCATGGTTTTTTCCTATTTTGTTGATTAAATGCTTTGTTATTGGCCATAATTCTACACTATCAATAGGACGTTTCAATATTTCTACAAGTCCAGGATGACCAGGCTTTTCCTTAGTAGAATCTACTAATTCCTGCTGTTTCTTTATATTTAAGTTTTTTGTTTGCGCTCTCGTAATCACATTCACACTATTATTCGTTCTTGCACTCATATCTTTCAATTCACTCAAATCTATACTTATACGTGACAAAGCATCCGCAACTACGTTATGAGAACCTCGGATGTAGTGTACCGTAAAATCGTATTCTTCTAAAATTAACCTAAATTTAGTTAAACGACTAGAGGGATTGGTCATACTAAATAAATATATTAGTGGACGATGATCCGACAATATTTGAAACTATACAAATAAATACGGTCTAAAATGCTTTATACTCCAAACAATTGCTAACAACTCTTTCTCTACTGTACAATAATTTTTCTCGGCTGGATTCAAAACTCTAGAAGCAAAAGCAACAGGCTTGTGATTGCTATTACACAAAACCGATCCAATAGCATATCCACTGGCATCAGTTTTTAGAACAAAAGTATTATTTTCTGAAAAATCTGGATATTGTAATACCGGGGGGTTCATTAGTGAATGTATTAAAGCAGCAAAGGATTCCTGACACTTATCAGTCCAATTAAAAATTTTTCCTTTTCTCGACAATTCAGTAAGTGGTTGTGCAATTTGTGCGAAGTTCCGTATAAATTTTCGATAATAGTTTGCGAAAGCTACAAAACGCTTTGCTTCATCCGCATTTTGGGGAATGGGATATTCGGAAATTACCTTTGATTTCTCTGGATCTGGGGATATTCCACTTGACGAAATTTGATGCCCTAAATATAAAATTTCTTTTTTGAGAAAATCACACTTCTTAGGATTCAATTTTAAGTTAACTTCTCTAAGCCTCTGTAAAACTCTTACAAGATTTCTGTTATGATTTTCTACCGAATTACCAATAATGATTATATCATCCAAATAAATAAAACATGATTCATAATTTAAACCAGATAATGCTACAGTCATAAGTCTAGAAAATGCACTCGGACTAACTTTTAATCCCATTGGAAGCCTGTTCATTTGAAACTGAATTTCATCTGTTGTGAATGCTGTGAAAGGTCGGCTACTTTTATCTAGTTCTAACTGAAAATATCCTTGAGACAAATCTAGATGTGAGAACAAAAAAGCACCGGATAAAGAGTCTAAAATTCCAGAAATGCATGGTAGTGGAAATTTATCATCTCTGATTTGTTTATTCAGCAATCGATAGTCAACCACGACTCTGTATCTCCTGACCCCTTCCTTATCCGCCCTCTTCGCAACTATTAGGAGAGGTGAAGACCATTCGCATTTTGCTTCTTCAATAATACCTTCCTTAAGCATCTTACGAACTTGATTGTGTATTTCTGTTTTTTGAGCATGCGGTAACCTATATGGTTTTACATAAACTGGTGAAGCATCTTTATGCAGTTGAAGTTTGTGTTGGTACAGGTTAGTAACTGTAAGAGGATCTCCTTCTAAATGAAAGACATCCGCATATTTTGCACATATCTTTTGAATAGACAGTGTCTCCTCACTACTGAGTGAAGATGAATCAATCAAATCTAACACTTTAACACGCTCTACTGATATTTTATTTTTACCAAAATCATATATTTCAAAGTTAGATACCTGTTCCAGTTTAGGTTTAAAATTCTTGATCTTTATTTCACGATCATTAACATTTAGAAATTTTACCCCTATTTTTTCATCCTCAGCCTTAGATATAACACCTGCAACAAATACACCTTCGCATATCTCCTCAGGAATTACAACATAATCACCCCTACAATCGCTTGAACAATATTTGATTATTTCGCATCTAGGTGGTATTGCTATGTAATAATCAAATTTAGACAACATAGGTATTGATATTTTATCATTATCAATCCAAAATGAAAATAAAAATGTTTCATAATTTATATTCGCTCCATATTTGAAAAAAAATCTGAACCTAGGACTCCCTGTATATCTAAATTAAATTTATCCATTACTAGGGATTCATGTTGAATTTCCTTATTATTTAAGTAGAATAAAATATTTGCTATACTCACTCCTATACCCATAATATTTATCTTTTTGGATGTATCAACAATTTCATTACTATGAATATTTTCAGAAAAAATTACACTAACACTTGCTCCCGTGTCCAACAAAAATAACATCTTGCATTCTATACCTCACTTGCACGCAATTCATACCATTCAAACTTAAAACTACAATTTCATTTGTATCGCTATTATTACTTTTAGGAACGAAAAAATCTTTTGTTTCGTTCTCTTACCTCTAAATCAGAATTAATTTGAGAATTAAAAGTACGTGAAGTATCATTTGAAGTATCGAATGATACGGTATTTGGAGTGGAAGTTGACGAACTTGCAACGTCTGCAACAAAAACCTTCTGGTGACCCATATTACGTCTATTTTGTTGTGTATGACCATTTGAATAATAGCCGCTACTACGACCTCGAAAGTTGTTATTATTATTATAAAAAGTTCTCTGGTTACTGTGTTTCTGATTTCTATCTGTTTGTTTATTGTAATTATTAAATTGTCTACTCCTATTATTGTATCTATTTGAAACAAATTTCCCTCGTCTATTTCCGTTATTTTGCGTTCGCATGAAAAATGAATTGTGTATCGGATTCGAAATTTTGATCCTTTCTTCATCTTTCGCGCCAATTACAGCATCCGTTAGTTTAGTATAATTCCTGGGTTTTATGATGGTACGCAACTCTGCATTTCTTAACCCATTAGAAAACGTGTTTATAGCAAGTTTTTCATGTACGTCCCGTAAAATTATTAAATTGCTGTCGTTTTCATTTGCTTGAGCTAATGTTAAATTAGTAAATAATTCCTCGATCGTTTTGTTTTACCGTTCTGTCTTGTACAATGTAATTCTGTTGCCAAAGCAGTGACCGACTTTTTAGTTAATAAATGAATTTTGATGTCAGCAATTAGTTCATCGACTGAATTATACGATTTTTGTAATCTTAATTTTGCACTTTGTGTCAACCTAGTTTTGAATACATAATTTATTAACAATTTCTTACCATCTTCGCTTAACAATTCGCTGTATAATTGAATAGCATCAATTAGTTGGTTGGTAGCATCCTCCGTGGCGTCCATAAGTTGCAATAAGGATGCGGCATTTCTTAAATCAAATTTTTCTATCATTTTTACACTTATGTCTAACCCTAAATTATCATTTACAATTTCTACTGTTTCTAACCTATCTTGCAAAATGTTATGTATCTCGCTTATTAATTTTTCTATTACATCTACATATTTCTTACTCTCTTCTACAACCTTAATTTCATTTTGTTGCTCATTAAACTTTTGCCTAGCTTCACTAAATTCCTTTTCTATCCTAGATAACTTAAGAAATTTCTTATTAATAACATTTAAGTTTGTACGTCTTTCTTGATTGTCTTTATTTATATTTCTAAGGACTACCCTTAATTCCTCATAAACAAATCTTAACGGTTCTACTGATTTCATCTGAATTACAACTAGTTTCCTATAACACTTAATTTAATCTAATTTATAAAATCATAATAAAATATGTTCTTTTACCTATTCCTCTACATTAATTTCTCACTAACTGTTATTACAGTACTTACACTTAGTTTAAGAACCAAAGTACCCTTAAAGTAACTCTTGACTCCGCCTCAGCTCCTTTCTTATTTTTTTTCTCTAATCTCTTCTTTACAGCATATATTATGAATATAATTAATGCAATGATATCTAATATAAAGGCGGCAACGCCCAAAATTTCGCTTATGCTTACTTTATTTGTCACCTCATCTGTTACACCGCCACTATTTCCAGCTTGTGCAATTACCACTTCCTCTTTCGATTCGTTGGATCCCATTCTATTTTATTTTAAATACCATTTACCATAATAATACCATTTACTTCTTTAATTATTTTCCATTAATTCTCTTTAATTCAATTTACTTAACCATTAATAACGTAACCATTAATAATTTTCCATTATTCCCATTTATCATTAAAATGTTCTTCTATTAAATTTACCATGTAATTCGACTGGCAGGGTCGCCATGTGATCATCTTATATTCTTTTACTGCTTCATATAATTGATAATTAAGACACTATAGAAGGTATTGGTTTGAATGCTTTTATTATAATGCTCAAAATGCTCTATCTACATAAAACTATATTACATTATTCTCTATTTCCTAATTACTTAATATGGTGAAATGTTGAGTAAGTATATATTGTAATAATTGACCTTATTTCTACCACATGTATACTACTTATTTACTTATTTATTACAATAACGGCTAATCAACATATGTTAAAGTTTCCACTAACGATTAGCACAAAGTAAGAATATTAAGTCTACATTTTCACAAATGTAAGGCTGTAAGAAACTATAATCATAAGCGTAAATAAGTTAAGAAGAAAGAAAAGAAAATAGTGCTAAGTCTTAAAATAATATATGATTATTAATGTTCTTGGGGTGTTTCGGTCTTTTTTATTAAAAACCCTTTATTCTTCCAATATTTTAGTTTGTATTTAAACCATTATCAAAGACTACATATTGCAAAAAAAACAATTAACTAATATATAAATGAAACAAATGTAAGACCTCTTTTGGGTCGTGCCGAATCAATAAGTGATTACAGTAGTAAATTGTCCTAAATAATTAATTAAGCATATCAGGATTTATAAATCTCATTTGCGGCCCGTCAGTTAACTATTAGTTACATGTGAGAGGAGATGTAGTTGCGAATTCCCTAAAATGGATAACCCATCACTCATCTTACTCCAACTATAAATGTCTGGCAGTCTTAAGACTAAACCCCGCCTGCTGGTCCTCGATACTTAATTACACTGCAATTACAAAAGAAAACCTCAAGGAGCACCTCTGTCATAACCACCAATATCACTGCCTCACTTTACGTTCTCAAACACACTCAGTAAAACATTAACTCTCAGGCCTACTATCAAGCAGGGTTAGTAATGAAAAGGAACTATAGTTCATAATTAAGTAACAAGAAAAGGATTGATACCTCACAAAACCGTCTTCGTGCTTCAAGATGAATTCGAACCTAAAAAAAGAAGCATTAGTGTGCCTGAATTCTTTAGGACTTCATGGATGGAAAAAGCTCAATACTTTAGCATGAATCCCTCAGGACTTCATAAAGTGCAGGAGTTAAACTTGAAACCCTCAGGACTTCATGGATGGAAAAAGCACAAAACTTTAGACTGAAACCCTCAGGACATCATAAAGAACAAGGCTTTAGCCTGATACCCTCAGGACTTCATGGATGGAAAAAACACAAAACTTTAGCATGAATCCCTCAGAACTTCATAAAGCACAAGGCTTTAGCCTGATACCATCAGCACTCCATGGATGGAAATAGCACAAACCTATTTAGCCTGATACCCTCAGGACTTTCTAAAGCACAAGGCTTTGGCCTTAAACCCTCACGACTTCATGGCTGGAAAAACCACAAAGCTTTTGCCATGCCTTTATATCCGCCGCATAGAGGTTCCAAACTAACATCTGGCGAGATTTTATTAGGAATAGTCGTTGTTGAATATTATAATAACCCCCCCCCCTCGTTGCAAAGCTGTGTGCACCGATAAGAAGAAATCATAATCTATTTTCGAAGAAAACACACATTTGGCCGAAGAGCAGGTAGAAATCTTGTAGTTACATGGTTGTATTTGCAATACTTAGTTTCGCTTAATGGTTGTGACATCGGTACAAGTGATTTTATTTTTTCTTATTACAGTGTTTTGTTTTTGGCCCTATGGAGGAGCTAGCTAATGATATGTACCTTCGTTTAATAATATATTTCAATATTTTCTAGTAAATGTTAACACTATCGCGACTCGTTAATTTTACCCCTCAAATTCAAATTTTATATTAATTTTAGATTTACTAAGGTTATACTTCTTTGGGCTTCGAACGGCTGTCGTGAATTTACTTTTATAGTATTCATCAATCATTAACACACATAAAAAACTAGAATTTTTGTCAGCATCCACCAACTCTTTGTCTTATGTCTATTTCAGAATATATTCAGGTATAGTGCGAAAAGAGCTTTTCTAGATTTGGGGCAAGGAAAGCAATATATCGAAAAGGACAACTGCTGTTTTCAATATTATATTATCGTAAAATATTATTTAAAAGACTCTGACGATAACATTTCTGATAACACGTTAGTGCAAAATAAATTACTTAGTTTTGTAGTAATAATAATAATTACTACTACCCATTACCTGGGACTGGCGAACCAAGTACCAGAAGCTACGAAGGTTGTGTGGGAGTGCCCGCAGCCAAATGAATTTAAAACTAATACACTGTATGGCGTCGGGCAGTGATAACAAATTTATTCCAAATTAAAATTGTTGAAAAAATAATATATGATGTTATTAAGATATTTGAGGTTAGAAATACCAAAAAATAAGTGTCGACTGTAGACATAAATTTAAAAAAAAATTTAAATATATCTTTCTGGGCACGACTTAAATTCTTATTATTAGTTGTTTATCACTTGTTCATGGGGTATTGGACAACAAGTTCAATAGCAGCAAAATTAGGTAACCAAAACATTAGTAAAATAAAGTATATAGGAGTAAAATAAAGTATGGCAACTGTATATGACATGTCAAATTTTCTTCTGTCAAGAATAGATGTCAAATTTATAAACTGATTTTTTTTTATAATTAGCCAATTTTAGGAATCGAACATAAAGCTTTGTATGCAACTCTTACATAATCGAACTTTATAGACTCGCCCTTTTTATAGGCCTTGATCGCTTCGCTCGCTCGGCCATAAACTGGGCTTGTCGATAAAGTCCTACATTATGTACTTGTTACATAAATAGCTATTAGTAAAATTTTATTTATAAATACATGTTACAATTCGTTTTCTAATTTGATTACATCGAATAAATTTACAGACAGTATTTCCTGTAGAAACCCTTCTCCTTCATCATTACTATCATCTTCAACGTGCCCTCATTCTTCTGGTTTCGGTTGCATCAACATGGCAATTACTTCAGAACGCTATTTGCACCAAGTTCTCCCAGGAATATGGATAGGAAGAAGAGGTCCGATGGAATGGCCGGCTAGATCCCCAGGTTTAACGCCATTAGACTTCTTTCTATGGGGGTACTTAAAAAGTAAAGTCTATAAAAATCGACCCAATAATTTAGAAGATCTTAAGCAAAGAATTCGACATGAGATTAGATTAATATTACCTGAAACTCTTCAGAATGTGAGAAATGAATTTCATAAACGCCTTGGGTATTGTCATATGGTACAGGATCGTCACTCTGAACATCTATTGAATAGTTATTTCAATGCTTATTTTTGTAATTGATGTTATTAGAGTTTTTTTTGCTAATCAATTTAGTTTTTTTAGTCTAATTATAGTTTTAGACTATATTTCTCAACTTTTTTTAAACGTAACGTTTTTTATACGGTGATTAGATTCATTTTGCAAATTTAAAGAATTTTTAATATTCGAACTTTAAAGCAATTTTTCTCAATTTTTTTCAATGTAACATATTGAAAATTGTATACAGTTGAAAAGAGAGTAAAAATTACTACCGGAATCGACAATAAAAAAAATAGGTTGTCAATTAAAAAAATATCGATGACGTCATAACTTTAAAAACAATTGCCGTAACAAGTTGAAAATGGTACAGTATAGTGTCAAGTAATTAAAATCGCTATACCCCTTTTTCCCAAAAATTAATTTTAACGAAGTTATCGAATTTATTCGCTACTTTATTTCTACACTGTATAGTAATTTATAATAACAATAATGGATAATTTAAGGTGATCTGCATTGAACCAGGGGACTTGAAGTCGGGTTAAATTTTACACTGTCTGGTTCTTTAAGGGGTGACGTTAGTTGATATATTTGATACAATTTGCGTTTGTAGTATACAAAGAGGATAAGAATTATAGTTACTGTTTATTGTTTCCAGCCTTACTTTGTGGAACTCTATAATCATGAAATAAATAAAGATTAGTAAACAGTTTCACAGTATTTATTAAAATATAACCTGACAATATTGTTTCGACAGCTAAGCTGTCATTATCAAGGGTAATATAAATATAAACAAACACGTCGGTAAGGTAGATACAAAAATAGGTAACTAGATAAGAAGATAAAAACAATCAGAATTTGGGATTGAAAAGTAATTTGTTTGGGAACAGAAATAATGTGAAGGGGTTATTTCTATACACTGATTATCGGTGACAGGAATGCTAAAGTCAGTATTAAATAATATGGTGTTATAGATTGGGATGACCATTTGAAATCGGTTTTTGTAAGCAGCGGGAAATGGGATTAATTTTATGTATTGGTGTTCTGTAGACGGTTCTATTAGAGGAATTTCGTAGATAAAAGTGAGTATGGTGTTCTTTTGATATGCTTTGATTCAAATTAGGGATTCATAAAGATGTAGATTCTCGTGGTTAATAGGGTACGGGACGTCCAAAGTTTGTTTAGTAGGTAGTTTCTGTAACGTGTTTGAAATTTGAGATAGTATAGATAACAAATCGTTGTTATCAATTAAAGATACATGTAGCTGATGGTTTTGGGCAAAGGTTAAGGAGGTTTCTAGATCCATACCAGTGCTGATAAATAGTTGTAAAGATTGGATTGATTTATCTAATACAGTAAATGTATTTAAGGTTCCAATGATTTCTCGAATTTGCACGGTAGTATTGAGAATGATTTTATTGAGACGTTGATTCTGAGTGAGGGTTTCAATATTTTTTTTGAAAGTATTAATTGTAACATTCTTGTAGATTGAGTATCGTTAAATGTAGTCAATTTTTGCACAAGTTCCTCATAGCGTCGACCGTCGTCAGCATCAGGGTTACCCGTAAGGAATTTAATGGCATTACCTACTCCATCAAATAGTGACCTTTTTAGTCTTTGGTGTGTCTGTAAGTCAGGAAATAATTGATGAATTAATTGATCGGCTCCGTCCGAATATTGCCGTATTCATATTAATTGGTTATCATGGCTAATGGCAATGTCTTTTATAGTTTTGAATGATCGATGAGGGAGTAAATATTCTTGATTGTTTAACAAGGTTGTTCTTGTGTTTAATAGGGGAGAATAATCTAACGTTTTGATTAATGTCCAAGTGCTTTCTTTAATGAGTGCTTTGCCTTGCACTAAAGGGTATAGTCCGGGATTGTAGATTATTTGATGAATCGTTACGTCACAGTGGACAAGGGTCCAGGTGAATAGGAGAATCTTGATTGTCCTGAAAAAATCATCAGGTCATTAGCATGTCTTTTTATTAGTGCTTTTGTAAGTTCGTTTATTATGGCATATGTGTCATGTTCATGGACCTTTTCGATCAAATAGGGTCCGGGTCACATATTTTAAAAATATGTGATTTGTGGGGTGCATTAATTCTGTCGTTTTGCTGTTCCTTGGTTAGGTGCTGAGTGTCATGAAGACTCTTATAGAAATGCTTCATTTTTTCCTTGTGGTCAATAACATAGTTTTCATAGTTTTATCGAATTCTAGATCAAATGGATTTTGACTTTCGGTATGGCCAAATAAAATTTCAAAAGGGGTATATTTTTGGTTTGAATGAATCGAGTGATTATAGGCTAGGATACAATAATAAATTCGCCTTTCTTCGGGTGTGTTTTCTAATAGTCGATAATGTTCGAGAAATGTGAAATGTAAACGTTCTACTGTAGCATTCGATTAATGGTTATAGGGGGTAGTTGTATGTAGTTTAATTTTATGCAGTTCAGCAAAACTTTTTAGGGGTTGTTTATCGAATTCACCGCCAACGACTAATATTTTCGGCGTGGTATAGGTTATAATGAAATGGAATAATTGGTCTACAACATCTATGATGTTACTTGATTTTAAATAGTATGTTTGAGCAAATTTTGAAAAAGCGTCTATGAAGTGTGATTCTCATTGTTTAAGTGAATATGTCCATGTGTGAAAGGGGTAATTTAGAAGTAGGGGTCAGATTAAAGGTTGTTTTAATGGATGTCTATTATATTTGTATTTCTTGCACAGTTGACAATTTTCTATATGTTTTGATATCATTATTGATTCCTTTCCAATAATATTTTCTTTTGAGGTGTTCCAATGTTTCGGGAATTCCTCTGTGATTATTTTTACCTTCGTGATAATTTTAAACATGAATAAATTGTTCATTTTTATCTGTTAAATATATGACTTGCGTTGTGCATCTATAAAATTTGGGTGTATTTTCATTTGATATAGACAGAATCAAATGGGAAAAGTCTTCATATAGATAATCATTTGGAAAGAAGCAGTAATAATTAATCTGGGGTAAACAATGTTCCAGTAGTAGTTCATGATATTTGTCGTTTTGATTTTGTTGATTAACAAAAACTTGTATTAATCGATGTCCGTCAATAGTGATTGAATGTATTTGTCGTGATAATGTAGTTTTTTATTAAGTCAATTTGATTCGGAAAGCATTGTAAGGGTTACGATGAGGTTCTGGCGTTTTTGGTTATTTTAACGTTTATAGTATCATCATCAATTATCGAGGTGTGTATTGCTGTTCAGCAGCACCTATCATAAATTATCGTACACAATTTTTATTACGTATATCGATGTTATATATATATATATATATATATATATATATATATATATATATATATATATATATATATATATTTACATCAGTCTAACAAATGGACGTCCTTTCATATCTAAGTAATTGGACGTCCACCACAACTAATAACGTTAGAGAAGATTTAGTTCGTGTATATACACTATCTCACATAGTAGTGTTACGTGTGCGAGTTAGATTTTGAATAAAATCAAAAATAAAGAAGTTAATATACACCGCCATTCGACGTCCGCACATAATACAGTCTTACAACGTCCACTGTATATCCATATAAGTATTTCCGACTAAAGGACGTCCCAGAGATATACGTTAATGTGGAATTCGGTATTTTGACGTCCTGCAACGTTGTCGCTGTGAAAGAAACATCTGGCTCTTTCTTACTCTGTTGTACTGTATGTTGTCTTATTCTTTTTCGCTGATATTGAATTTAAGGCGAAACGAATCGTTAGACATATTTATGACGCTTTAAAAATCTGGTGTTCGTAATATTGTTATGGAAGTAGGGAAGAAACGTTAGAATTCCTTTCTTATCTTATTATATTTCAAGTTAATCCTGAAAAAGTCTTGATTCTTAATAATCCATTTATTTAGTTTGTAAAAAATCATTGTAAAATAAAAGTGTAAACTTTTTGATTGATACATTATTAAGAAAGAAATATTAATTTACCTGAAATTTAAATCATTTAGAGAACTTAAAAACATCTTTACTTTAGCATTTTAAAAACAATACACAAGAATACAAGAACACAAATGTATTTTTTTTTAAATTATAATATTGCACGCCTGTATTATTAACTACATGTATAAGAAGTACTTATTAAATATAAGTAGATACATGTATCAATCTGAAGTATTGATATCCAATTAAATTAAATAGAATATGTTGCAGCCAAAATGACTCATTCAACAAAATAATTTTTTTATTTCTCTTACGCCAATTTCAAACAAATTTTTTTTTCGTTATTCCTAATATTATGTATCTATATAATCTCTTGCGGTAGGTAATTATAAAAGTCTAGGAGTGAGATAAGTATAAGTTCTTTGTCCTCCGGATTTAGTTGATAATGGAGTCTTAAAAGTAAATAGTTTTGTTCTAGTTTCATAGTTATGATCAATTATGATCAAGTTTTGTTTATTTTGATATGTATATAAGACTACTATTAAAAAAATATCTGAAGAGAATGTAGTATTTTAGCTTCTTGGTAAAAACATTCTCATGAGCAAGTGGGTTCTTTATTTAAAATAATACGCACAAATTTTTTTGAATGATTTGAAATTGTTTTACGTAATTATTAACCCAAATTAATCAATCCTGGAATAATTAATTAATCTAGTAATTCCGTAAGATGTATTTTCCACGTTTCCGTTAAAATTAAACAATCTAATTCTGTTTGTAATTGACTTAAATATATTTTTAATTCGTCGAAATTTTTATTTATGCTACGAATATTCATATGATATAAATTAAATTTCTCAATATTTGGAAATATATTATTAATTGCTAATGGACCATAGATTTCAATTGCTTCAATTGATACCAAGTTTACATCCGTAATAAATTGGTTCATGGACCTATTTAAAAGAATTGTATATTTTATTTTATTTGAGTAAGTAAATTAAATCACTGAAGAAAATTTGATTGCAATTCAAGAATTTGTTTAACTTATTTCTCCTTTAATCAAAACAAGGAAAAAATGTAATTTAAATTTAAAACGATAGATGAGTAATGTACATAAGTAATAAACGGTATATTATAAATTAAACTATGGTAAGACTATTTAAACTAGTCCTTTTTTCTCTCTATTATTTAATATTAAATAACCAAGTAAGTACAAATTAATTCAAACACAATTCATATAATTTTAAAATGTTTGCTTGCAATAAAACTTATTTTAGATTGGAAGGTAGGTATATGAATTGTTTAACGTGTAAATGACATAAAATTTCATACAAAACTAAAATAATTATTTATTACATCTTAGTAAGAAACAGAAATTTACTATACTTTTAGTAAACATAATAGCAACATAATTAAGTATTATTTTATGCTTATAATATAAAACAACAGTCCCTAATATAATAAAAAGTCAAAAATCAAATGCCATTAATATTTTCATGGTTCAAATAGTTCTTTATAATACTTAACGAGAAAAGGCGGGTAAAATTGAAAGCAACAACTACTCTTTAGAGGTCAGAACAAATATAAACCCTCGAAATCGTTTTACAACCTTTCTGACATGTATTTATTACCTTTCACACATTTCTTCAAGCGAACTTTTAGAATTTTAAAATAAATCACATTTTATAATATTATCACATAATAATGATATCATCTAATAATCAGAGCTAATAACAAAATCAGTACATTAATAATACTATTTTTTTCAGGGTTCACTATAGATATACCATACTGAAATAAAACATTTTTTTAAACGCCTTACCCGGGAACACAAGAATGAAAAGTAAGACTCGCTATTTCTTTCATTTGTTCTTACGCGTATTGTAGCATCTTAAATTGATTCTAAATTCTAATAGATAAATTAAAAATTAGTGTAAGTATATTTTATTATAAACAAATGCATATACAATAAATAATAAACCTATGTGACATGTTATATAAAAGTTTTTTGACATGACAGTTTTTTAATGATTCTCTGAATTGTTAATCAAAAACCCAGCCCCTAGCATTTTATCGATAACCAAAACTATACATAATAATATTAGAGTAAAAATGCGTTTATTTACAATCGCCCACTATCTCCTTGAATACTACTGTAAAGTATACACCTGTAATTCTTTATCAACGGGCCGATCTTATTTGAATTTTTAGAGTCCTCTAAAGCGTGTTTGTCATTTTTGGGACCACCAACGTCGGATGAACACAGTAATCCCAACTAAGTAAATTCATTTGGGTACCCATTTACTGTTGAACCTGATTACACAAGAGTTAAGCAGCGAAAAGTGCATGCGTCTTTTGTGGGAGCAGTACTTCAGATTACAATTGAACTTTTCGAAGCCGAATCTCATTTAGTATATTATTATGCTATTACTCGTATCCACCGTCCAGAGACTCTACAGCTCCACGTTTTCCAGAATTCTTCTCTGATTTCCTCCTAATTTCTTTGATTGTCCTAGTTTGAAAACGACTGCTTGTTGTTGTTGAAAGTGTGAGTTTACCTTTTCCTAATCCAAAAACTTTTGGCATTGTATCACATACTAACAGTGCATTGTCAAGAACAATGTGAAAACAAACTTATTCACCAAATTCTTGTTTAATTTTCTTGGCGCCCTCGAGCGGTCTAGACAGTCTCGTTTGTGGACCCCCTTTGGCTCTAAGTAGAGAAAAATGTTATAGAAGAAATTGATGATGCACTAAAAGAATCTACATAATGCGCAGGAATGGAATTTCTAATTAGCCCAGTAACATTAGCATTTTACTTCCGAGAGATTTGCACCAATGTAAATTTTCGCGCACACCTTTATATAGGTTTTATAAGTAACGTGCAAAAAGTCGCCATCGATATCATGTTGGGTTCGAAAGTAATACAAGGTCAAAGGTCACGAAAACTGATTTCTATTGGTCGAACGATAATTACGGTTATTATGAAAGTCGTATATTCAAAATTACAGGAGTTATACAAAATCGCATTTCCTAACGTGTATCCTACAAGATTTGTTTCTAATTTTGTTAAAAAATGGGTTTTAAACTTTAAACCAATTTAATCATTAGTTTCATTAATTGTATTAAACATCAAGTAGGTACGTTTATTTTGCGTTAACTCTCTAGTAAAAAGTGTTTTTTCCATTCACGAAGTGTTTTTGATCTGGGCTCCGCCACTCTCTCGATCTCGCCCAGAATGGAAAATATCCCAATTTCTTAGCTTGTTGCACAAATAGCTATTTTGGTTTTAATCAGTAGTCTGTTATGTTATACTATGTTACTCTTACTGCGGCGACATGATAAAAAGTAGATCCGCAACAAAACTCAAACGCCGTGCTTTGATAAGGACATATCACATACAATTGTATTGTATTTTAACAACGACCGTCATATGCATTCTATAAAATATTGTTCGCATCTCGCGAATAAGGAATTTTACGTAAAGGAATCTACGTAACATATGAAATATGGGTATATTCCTACAAGTCAGAACGTGAGCTTGTGTCCCTCGCCAGGCGGTGTATTCCAATTTAATGTTTCGGATAAATCGCATTGAAATCGCAAAACTTTTAAACTGTTTAGAAAGTCAGTATAGGTGGATCCATATAAAATAAGAATGAAAGCTAATAATTTTATAAAAGCTCTAGAGGAAAGTGCCCAACAAGAAAAAACTAGAAAAAACATCAACAAAACTAACAACAGACAAAATAGCTTTTAGATGCAAGTATAAAAATATCTAGCATGAAAAGCTAAACTTAGGGAAGACAGGATAAGCGATGAAACAAAGAAATTAACGTATAAAAGATGAGAACTTACTAGTAAAAGGAATCTGTTGATGCGGAAAGCAGAATAGAATTATAAAGAAAAATAGCAGAGAAGACATAAGGAAATATAAGAAGTAAAGATTGGAGATGAAGAAGTAATCGAAAATAATAGAGGTATGAAGTGCCTTAGATGAACGTCAGGAAGAACTAGCATAATTTCCATAAAAAATGAAAACGGAAAGGAAGAAAGAGATAAAAGTAAAATATCGGAGATAGTTATACACAACTACAAAAAAATTGTATGCATCCAAAAAGCACCAGGAGCTTAATATACAGGAAACAACTCACAAGAAACAGAAACGTAAATTCCAAAGAAATACCGACATAGAAATCTAGGAAATATCTATAACACAAATAAAAAACAACAAAGCACCCGCCCTAGATGGGATTCTAGAAACTCAGACAAAAATTTTATATTAAAGATCCTTATTGTTTATGTTTAATAATTAATTATTATTATGTTTAATAAATGTCTCCATAAAGCAGAGTGATTGACATGAAAGTATAGATGTTTTATTAAACAAGAAGGGAAATAGCGACGAATTAAAAACTATCGAGGTATTTCTTTGCTATCTTAAATCGACAAGTTTTTCATAAAAATCATCAATAACCGATTAACACCTAAAATGGTTTCGTATCAACCTTCAATCAAGCTGGATTTAGGAAGTAATATAGGACGTCAAATCGTCTCCTATGCATCTTAAATCTACATGTTCTTTTATAAAAGTGAATAAATAACAGATTAATAGCTAAAGTAGATTCGTATCAACCGGTCGAACGAGCTGGATTCAAGAAGTAATATAGCACGTCAAATCCTCTCCTTAAAGGCATTCTACTGCGTTGAAGTTTGGGTTGTGGAACAAGCCATGAATAACTGTAAAATAGATTCTCAACACAGACAATTAATCCGTAACATCTATGGAAGACCCGCAATGAAAATACAATTGGCACTAAAGACTAGTAGTAACCAATTAAAAAGTGTAAAACGAAAAACGACTGCATCTTAGAGTGGGTGAATGAATACGTATATCTAAATCCTGAAAATCCTGAAGCCTTGAATAAAGAAAACAATCAACCGAAATAACTAGAAGAACACGATTGGAATGGGTAATGTTTAGCAAACTAAAATTGATTTTTAGAAATCCCAAAATGTCACAATATTTAAAGGTTGAATGTTCAACTCCTCTATTTATTTGTGTATGTATTTTATTGTCACAGTCATTAATGTTAACATGGATAAAATCATTACAACGCAAAGATTCGTGAAAAGATCAGTTTTAGGAATAAAGTTAACTGAAAGGAAAATAAACACATGGATCAGAAACAGTACAAGAGTTCAGGAAGCTGAAGAAAACATCACAACATTAAAATGAAACAGAACACAACACAATGCATGACAACAAAATGAAAGGTGGAACACTATTATTCACAGACACAGAACGAGCGGACGACCAAAACAGCGCAAAACATAAACCATTGGCGAGAATTCGGAGAAGCATAAGCTTCTTACATAAGTCCAAAGTTGGATCATTGACAATTAAAAAAGGTCAGCAGCCTAGTGGCTATGAGATTATTTATTTTGTTCAACTGTTAAATTTTTATATTATCCTCTTTACGAAAGTAATAGTAAAGTTGTGTATCATATGCATATAAACGACAATTACAAAATCCTATCTAAAGAAAATTATTGTGTTAATGCTGAATAAAATGGGTTCGAGAAATGAGCCCTGCGGCACACCACAATTTACTTGTAATTGATTTGAACTCCACGATTTATTGAACGAGTGAAACATTTGTAGTAATAACTTGGAACCTTTTTTAAGATAGTTATCTTTAATACATTCTGTTATCGATTAAAGAGATAGATAATGCACCAAAACAAATGAAGTAGCAATATCGATAGCACTATATTTTGGTTAGTAGTGTTAAACGCTTCTGTAAATGCTAAAAGAATAAGAAACACAGATTTATTTTTATTTAAACCATTAAAAAACATCATTTGTTATTTTTGATAAAGTAGTTTCACAACGATAATGTTTACAAAACCCTGATTGAAATTCTCGAAAAACATTGTTTTTATTAATATTTTTCTGTGTATAACTGTGTAGTTATTCAAAATACACATGCGAATAATAATCTTTGCTTTTGTTTATCAACATAGTGTTAATTAAACTTCAGACTAAAAAGTAATTAATAGCAATGCAAGAAACAAATAAGCTGTATGGCTTGAAAATCGAAAAGCTATTGACTTCAGGATGTAAGATAATTCTTCGAAAACCCAAAAACAAAAATTAAATCTAAATTTGTAGTTCAGATATTTTCTGTATTTAGATAAAATTTACGTTTCTATTGCAATCTTACTTTTTACCTCTTCGTACTACGTTTAACGGCAAAGTAAATATTTCAAAACATGTGTTAACAGTTAGGTCACCAGTATTCTGTTACCGAGACAAAGAGACGTCAAATGCACGAATAATGCCGAAGTTATCCTGAAATATACAAAAGCGATGTTGCCAGCAAGAATGTAGGTCTCGTGATGGACACGGACGTCTTATACACGTAGATCCTTCCGTTTACAATATACTTAGCTGTATATATTTGTCGAATTTAGCGCATCTAGCGGAATTCGCTCGAACTACGATATACACAATCTCCGGCAAAAATCAGTAATTTGACGTCTAAAACAAATTTTCACCAAACGATAGAGGATGCTTTAGTAATCCCAAAAAAATTCAAAGAACAGGTGATACAATCGGACGTCCGATATACGGACGTCCAATTACAACGGACGTCCAACTGATGGTAAATGCGTAATGTACGGACGTCCATTTGTTAGAATGATGTAAATATATATGTATATATATATATATATATATATATATATATATATATATATATATGTATATACTATATATATATATATATATATATATATATATATATATATATATATATATATGATACTTCACTACTTTTCCGGGTTTCACTCCGCGTATTCACTATTCGGCTCCTAGAGGAACCAGACAATGGTTGACGACGTTTCGGCAAGATCACACTTGCCATCTTCAGGTCACTTCTAACTTCCTTCTGCTTCGCGTGGTTACACGATGTAGACTGTGTCTACAACTAGGTGGTCTTCTGAAGAAGTGAGTATATGTTGTAGTGTGCGCGGAAAAATAATGACGGCAAGTAATTGTTTTTTGTTTGAACATTGAAAATCATTCACCGTTTCTAAGAATCGTGATATGACACTTACCCTTAAAAGGCTAATTGAATAAAGGATTTCTTTATACTATACAGTGTGTAAATAAAGTATGGAATAAAATTCATATTTTCTGTATTACCACGTGAATTTTATTTTTTTTCCTGCGAATTTTATGGACATCAATTTTAATTTTTTAGTTTGCTACTGTATCACGGCCGATGATTTTAAATGGAACCCCCTTATTTTCTTGCTGGAAATGAAAAGTATATATTTTTTTGAGTTCAGCAATACCCCATATGTGGTATTTAAAATTAGTATAACTTTCACGAAAATAATAATTAATCTTTCAACTCTTATTATTATTTTCGTGTCAAAGTTTATGAAAAACAATTAGCAAATCGGTCTTGTAGAACTCGTATAGGAGAACTATGGCGGCATGCAAGGGTTTGTCTATACATCAGAACAATACGAATATTAAACACTCAATGATGGCTATGGCTAGACTGTAAGGACTGCAGTCGCTTTACAACACAAAGCTGTTTTTTGTTCCAGTTCGTTTGAGAGTTCTACTGGGCCGATTTACGTGATTCTTATTTTACAGTGAAACTTCCACTGTGTGCATTAGTATTTTTTATATTTTTTAATTTTTAAATCCAAAAATTAAAAAATTATTTCGAGAAAAGCCATCCACTTGCAGCGCCCTCTTGTTAGTTCCCAGCGTGTAAACCTTTGGAATTGCGCTTAATAGACAAACCATTTCTATCACTAGCATCTAGGTGTTGAAGTCGCCTATATGCGCTGTAGCTGTTTCTAGCAGTTGTAATTTTATATTTTAGTGGTTATAATAGTAAACAAAAATCAATTCAAAATAAATAAAATAGTACTAAGATTACCACATGAATGATAAGAGAATAAGAATAATTATTTTCTGAAATTGTGAAGTTATAGAAAATTTAAAACGACAATATTTAATGTTTAGGTTAGTTCACTACGAACATAACTATAAAAACTGCAATAAACGTATGTATAAAATAGTATTTGCAACAAAATGCTATAAACATCTACTTGTTTATTAATAATTCTTGTAACTAAACAATTTTGGTTTGAAGTAACAGTTTCAACTTGCATAAAAATGTACAGTAACGAAATATTTGACTGCCAATTTCAAACACATATTTTTCATCAGTCATGTTTTTGAAATACTAATAAACGTGTTCAAGAAATTTGTTAAACAAGATCTCTAGATTCTCATAATTTCTGTATTTAAACGCGGGCAGTATTTAAAAGTGCTACAATAAATTAATTACAAATGCTAGGAATAGCTAGGGCATGTCGGTGGCTGCAGCCCTTGCAGTCTGGTCTTTCATCATCCATCTTCGAGTGTTTAATATTCGAATTGATCTGATGTATAGACAAACCCTTGCATGCCGCCATAGCTCTCCTTTACGAGTTCTCCAAGACCGCTTTGATATTCTATTTTCTTTAGATTTTTATACCATAAATTTAAAATACTTTATACCTATTTAAAACACAAGGCTTATTTTTGTTACGCTTCGTTTGAGAGTTCTACTGGGCAGATCTGCGCAATTCCAAGTTAAAAGTTTTATGATGTAGATTTGCCAGGTATTATTAGTTTTGTGAGTTTTTAATTATTTATATTTTTAAAAGAGTTATTTGTAACCGATGCATTTCTATACGCTCGAGACCGATTGTTCACTTACACCGAAATCAAGCGAATCTCTTGAAGTAATTTCAGTTTCATCAGAATCAGAATTTTTTGAATCAGAAAAATCAGACTTAGAGGAAGGAAACATGCAAGAAAAAAAATGAAAGATAAAGCTGAAATTAGAAAAATATTATGTAATGTTTTACGACACCCGATGATACATTGGACGAATTTTGGATATTGATAAAGAAAAATTCTTGAAAGAAGATTTGGAAAACTTCATACAGCCCAAGGAAAACGACATTCAGAAAGTAGATTCGGAATTTATATTTTATAGTCCTGTAAATTTTACTGGAGTTCTGGAATTCTTTTTGAATTTTATTTACTGCCGTGCATTGGGATTCTCACTTTTCAAATAAATTTTTGTTATTTATCTCAATGTGTCTTTTTTTGTATTTCTTAGAGTCGATCTATCTGATATATATGTTCTTCGTTTCACGTATTCGGTTCGCACTTACTTTAACAGCACTTAAAAATGTGATGTACATATATTATGATTGAATAAAAAACTACTTTTTTACAGATCATTTTTTATTTGTGAGGAATTTTGTTTACATTTTTCTTAGTGGAGCTACGACCTTTTGTAAGATTATCAAAAAAACCAATAATAAACACCTTTCATTCAAATACACCCACTGCTAAAATCATGCATGGAATACGTAAATAAACACGGCAATAGGAGAATTAATGCAGCAATACAGAAATAAATACGGCAATACGAAAATAAATACGGCAATACGGAAATCGAGACGGGAATACAGCAATACAGACAAGAATAAAGGAATAAAAACAGCAATACGGGAATAACAAGTGAGAATACGGGAATAAAGACAGTTATTGCCGTAAAGCGGCAATAGGTGTACATAATTTCTGGGAGTGAGAGACCCCTCGCCTTTTTCATTCCCTTTAAAATGATCTGTCACAATGGGGGGGGGGGTCAAGAAGTTGGTGGAGTGGGGATAAGGGTGTGAGATGCAAAATTTTGACAATTCTGTATTTAAATGTCCCCATCGAAAAATAAATTGACGTGTTTTTGCTGAAATCGATATTTTGTTTAATTTAGGAGATTGTCACGTGGGGTTTTCGTGACTGGAGGACGTAGTCAGAGGTAGAGAGAAATTAAACACAAGTTGTAAAAAACAACTATATACTAAAGACAATAAAGACGGTACAAAAGGTTAACACACATGTTGACATATTGATACATATTGTGAGGACGTATATGTCCTCCAAAACAAGTACAATCAAGGGGAGGTCGGAACCAACCCTGTTCTAGCACTAAATCTACTAACTAAGCGTAGGGGCTAGACTCCTAGTAATTTATAAAGGTAGGGATTTTTTTTGTTTGTCGGATGGTAACAACTTTTACTAAATCTACAAAAGTCAAACAGAGAAATGACAATTTAAATTCAAATGTTTTGTTGTTACCAACATGAAAACAAAAAAAGTCCGTATAGCACTCATGTCATCTAAAGAACAAGTTAATTTTATTTAAGAAATTTCTGCAGAATTCGGCACAAAAGAATTCGCGGATCACGCGCCCAGAAACTACGTTGCAAATACTCGTTATTTGTTGTGTTGCAACACACTCGTACGCAAACATTGACTATTACAAACAAATTACTATGAATAGAACGCCGGACCCGATTGCAAAGTATACGATACAACGAGCGGGCGCTATAGACAATAACGCTCGTTTATAATGCCCTGGTTGTTATACAGTTGTTTATATAGTTCGTATCACAGGTATAAACAAAGAATAATATGTAAGTGAAACATAAAAGATTTTTATTTTCAAAACAACTCGACATTGGAAATTTACCCGACTTAGTCTAGAAATCTCATAAGGTGTATTTGAGGATAGCCCTAATTAGGAAAGCCCGATCAAGTTCCTATGAGTACTCGATTACGTCAGCCCCAATTTATTTCAAGGATAAGTTACTTAGGGAAGCTTGATTAAGACCTCATGAAGACCCGATCGGGATAGCTACAGTTTTTTTCTGGATTAAACTACATAGAGGAACCACTTAAGATCGTTGTGAATTTCAAAAGGGGCAATCTGAGCTAATTTTACAATTAAATAACTTAAGAAAGCCCGATGAGGCCCCCACGAAGGCCCCAAAGAGACAACCTCAGTCCTCGTAAGGTCCGGATAAGATGTCCTAATACGGTTCTTATAAAAGGAAATTGCGTTACTTGGTTTCACAATGTTCTAACAACAAATACGATTGTTTTATTATAACAAAGGTTAAATAATTTGCACTGTATCCGATATGAGTTACATTTTGTCCTATCTCACATCCAAAAATACTGCAAAACACGAACGAATTCAATTTTTCATATATAATTTAACAAGTGGTCTAATTTTTTCCGATAAAATTTGTCATTTCAGAAATGAGTATCTTTTGCAACTAAAACTACACTATACTAAACTAAGACTACGAGACGACTGTAATTTTATAAAAGCAAAGCTACAAATGTCTTAAATGACAAATTTTGCAAAAAAAAATTAGATCACGATTTGAATTCGGCTTGACAATCCATCGAGCAAATTTGACATTTCATTTTGACATACATTTTTTCACTGAGAAAAAACCACTACTGGTTTTTTCACTATAAACTAATTTCATTTGTCCTAATTTAAAAAATTCTGTAATTTAATTGGTTAAAAATTTTCGAGTTGGATTGTCAAAATAATCTTCTGAATATCTTTTAAATATGCTATTATAAACCTAATAATTTAATATAATCGTAATAAGCTAACTATTACTATAAGCAAAATAACCTACAAAAACTAAATAATCTCAAAAGCCAAATAATCTATTAAAAGCTACTATAAGCCTACTATTTTTCAAAAGATTATATAAACCACAAAAGGTTATATGTACCACAAATGGTCCCACGTTGCCGGTCGCCATATATAAATGCAGTGATATTGCATTTAGAAAAAAATATAGTATTTTGCCCGACATTAACAAAAGCGACATAAATAAATGCAGTGATATTGGTTAATTAAAAATAATAAATTATTTTTAAAAATTTTATTATATATTTTGAAACTGTGAATAATTGCCGTTTGATCGTAGATAATTACTTTATAATAAATTGATTTTTAAAATGACTGAACTTTGGATATGCTTTTCAACTTCCCTCTTTTGATAAATTTAATATGATTTGAAAATACCTTTTAATAGATTTAATAATGCAATGGTTATATAAAATTAATGTTACGTTAGTTCTTGACTAACTCAAGTTTACGTAAAAGAGTTGGGCGCCAGTTAAATAACTTAACATATTAGAATTAAATTTAATAAAGACTCATCTCAGGGTGAATGTGGATTCTTGTGGTATTAAAAAAATATACAAATTGAAATTTAAAAACACTTTTAAAATTGAAAACTTAATTAATTTCTAACTATTACTAAATTGTTCAAATCACTTTACTGCACTTTACAAACGATAGTCTTTTCTTCAGCAAATGCCGATACAAAAAGGAATAACTTCCTACCTTTTTATAATACTTCTTTTTTCTTTTTAGTAGATATCCTCTTTCCCAAACCATTGGCAGAGTAGATCACTTTATGTTGACCCAGGGCTGGTTTCCAATTCAGGGTTGGTTGACTGTCTTCCTTTTGGATGGATTTTCCATATATCATCCAGACACTTGATTTTGGTAACTCACTTTTGTTTATTAATTGCGGGTACAATTTCCCTTTTTCGTAGAATACTTATAGTTGTTTTTGTGTTTAATTAAATAAAACACCCGTTTATGGTTTTAACGTAGAATTATTACCTTGCTTAACTTTAGCAAGTAATTTATCTTAAAGGTGGTTCTTTATCATCATATACACTTTTACAATTTATACTTTTTACACTTTTGCCGTATTCAAATCACCAACTAACTTAACTTGTCTATATTAAGACTAAACTATATAAAATTTTACAATATTCTCAACCACGACTTTACTCTGTCGCTTTATATTCAGACTGCTCTTTACTCTTTCGTCGTTTAACAGTAAGTCCTTTTTTCTTACACGACTTTACACCGTCGCTTTCTATCAGTAAGTGATCCTAAAATTATTATTTTCTAAGCTTATATACTATTGACTATTTACATAATTATATTACATAATTTGACGTCACCTTACGAACTAATACAAACTGTACACTCATATGATACATAATAGCAGATTAATATTCTTATAAAAGTGACACATCTATTACACATTAATTACCAAATACTTTTACGCAATAAAAACGATCTATTTACATTAACTAAACCTTAAAGAATCACATAACCCGTCGATATACTCATTTGAAAGTATACATAATTGAATTACATCATAACAAAAACTTGCGAACAACTGGATGTTACGTACACTTAAGTAATCAGTGAGTAAGCTATTTGATAATAAATAAAGAAACATGTATTATTTAACCTTATTAAAAGGTATACACATTGATTGTATAATCAATGACACACATTAAAATAGCTCAAATTTATTTTTAACTGGAAAAGTTGATAAAAATTCCAAAAGTGTTAGTATTTAACAAAAATTTTAGATTTTCACAAAATTTTCAAAATTTTCTAAAATTTTGAAACTACCATCCACAGCAATATATATATATATATATATATATATATATATATATATATATATATATATATATATATATATATATATATATTGCAGTAATATTGGATAATTAAAAATAATAAATTATTTTTAATAATTTTATTATATATTTTGAAACTGTGAATAATTGCCGTTCGATCGTAGATAATTACTTTATAATTAAATTGATTTTTTAAAATCACTGTGAACTTTGGAAATGCTTCTCAACTTCCCTCTTTTATAAATTCTAATATGATTTGAAATTACCTTTTAATAGATTTAATAATGCAATGGTTATATAAAATTAATGTTACGTTAGTTCTTGATTAACTCAAGTTTACGTAAGAGAGTTGGGCGCCAGTTAAATAACTTAAATTAACAGAATTATATTTAATAAAGACTCATCTCAGGGTGAATGTGGATTCTTGTGGTATAAAAAAAATATACAAATTGAAATTTAAAATCACTTTTAACATTGAAATCTTAATTAATTTTAACTATTACTAAATTGTTCAAATCACTTTACTACACTTTACAAACGATAGTCTTTTCTTCAGCAAATGCCAATACAAAAAGGAAATAACTTCCTACCTTTTTATAATACTTCTTTTTTTTTCTTTTAGTATAGATGTCCTCTTTCCCAAACCATAGGCAGAGTAGATCACTTTATGTTGACCCAGGGCTGGTTTCCAATTCAGGGTTGACTTTCTTCCTTTTGCATGGATTTTCCATATAATCTCATCCACACACTTGACTTTGGAACTCACTTTTGTTTATTAACTGCGGGTTCAATTTCCCTTTTTCGTAGAATACTTATAGTTGTTTTTGTGTTTAATTAAATAAAACACCCGTTTATGGTTTTAACGTTGATTTATTATCTTGCCTAACTTTAGCAAGTAATTTATCTTAAAGGTGGTTCTTTATAATCATATACACTTTTACAATTTATACATTTTTACACCTTCGCCGTATTCAAATCACCAACTAACTTAACTTGTCTATTTAATTCTAGACTATTTAAATTTTTACAATATTCTCAGCCACGACTTTACTCTGTCGCTTTATATCCGTAAGTGCCCTAAAACTATGATTTTCTAAGCTTATATACTATAGACTATTTACATAATTATATTACACAATTTGACGTCACCTTACAAACTAATACAAACTGTACACTCATATGATACATAATAGCAGATTAATATTCTTATAAAAGTGACACATCTATTACAGATTATTACACAATACTTTTACGCAATAATAACGAACTATATACATAAACAAAACCTTAAAAGAATCACATAACCCGTCGATAATGCTCATTTGAAATTATACATAATTGAATTACACCATAACAAAAACTTTCGAACAACTGGATGTTACGTACACTTAAGTAATCGGTGAGTAAGCTATTTGATAATAAATAATGAAACATGTATTATTTAACCTTATTAAAAAGTATACACATTGATTTCAAAATCAATGACACACCATAAAATACCTCAAATTTATTTTTAACTGGAAAAGTTGATAAAAATATTCCAAAAGTGTTAGTATTTAACAAAGATTTTAGATTTTCACAAAAATTTCAAAATTTTCCAAAATTTTGAAACTACCATCCACAGCATTTATCCCCTCCTGTTTCAAATAAAATTGAAATATGCAATTTTACTTTTAAACACAAATAAGTTAAACAACAAATGTTAAACTAGTTTTATTTTTAAACACCAATATTTTTTTGTATTTTAATCTTTTATCCCAATAAACTTGTCCTATTCTAAATCTGCTAACTAAACTATCTACAATATATACAAGAATAATTATATCTCATCAATCCTCATCTCCATCATACATTCATCTAATTATTTCATAATTCTTTTGCTTTTTATCGTCCTACTCATTCTATTTTCTACGTCATTATTAATAAATGTACTCTTAACAAATTTACTAATCTTATCCTCATCAATATCAAATTTCAATCATAATTTCCATTTTTATCTAACCACAATCCTACTTTTATTTTTATTTTCAATAATACATTGATACTAATCATAATCAAATTCATCACTATTCACCTTATAAACTTATATCTTCTTATTATTCATTAATCTTTCATTTATAATTTTATTTTAATATCATTTCCTAATCCCCATTTTCCCCTATAAACATTTCATAAACGTTTTTCATCTAAATTTTAATTTTCAATTTATTCATACACTTTCCCTCTTTCATTTTTAATAACATAATACATAAGTCCTAATTGAGTATAAAATTCCATAAGCCTGTTTATTATATAAAGTCAAATCAGTTATTAAGTCTGAATCATTTTAAATTACGTCATATCTGGGTTTCTTGTCACAAATTGGTTATGTAAATTCTAATTACAATAATATTCTACAAAGATCTTTATTTCTTTCTTCTGCTTTTATAGTTCTTTAGATGAAAATTACTAATTGGTAATATTTGTGTTTTCCAGGGTTTATTTACAATCCTCATATCTTTCCCCTTTCCTCTATTAAACTTTTTATTTTTCTTTTCAATTTTTAAATTACTAATCATGATTTTATTACGTTTGTTTTTCTTTTCTTTGTATTTCAACTTTACTTTCTTATTCCTACATTTTTTACCTATAACAACCTTTTTGTTACATTTTCTATTATAATCTACCTTTCCTAATTCCCTTAAATTTTTCACTTTCTTTTTGTTTGTTAATTTCACTTCTATATTATTAATATGTTTAACTACAACAGCCTCCTTCTTAGATTTTTTTCTACATTCTAATTTGTCAATCACTATTTCCTCCTTTAAAATTTCCTTATTGATATTATTTACTACATCTATCTTTCCTAATTTTATTGAATTTATAACTAGTTTTTTATCTTTTGATTCTATACCACCACCCTTAGAAAAATGAAAATATTCTTGTGGTTCTACCTGATTGTGTTGAGTAGTGGTACAAGCAATTAAAAATTTTCTTCATCGTGTTGCGATTCCTTTTCCTTAAAACTTACAAATTTTTCCTTTGTAGGACTATATAAACGACTAGGCATGTTACGTGATACCTCTCGCTCCGTATTATATTTACTACAGTTACCCTCCTTACTATTCCTACCGTATCTATCATCCCTTCCGTGCTCCTGCTCTATTTTATCATGTTTCTCATATTTTCTATACTCATCCCGTTCATCAAATCTATTATCACTAACTGGATTTCTAACATTTCCCCGATAATTATCCCTATTTCTATATGGAAAACTAGAATTAGATTGCATAACATTCACATTTCTTGGACCAGGTCTCGTTGATTCTCTTTTAAGACTATCTAATACGTCAAAAATTTTTAGTATTTGTAAAAATCGCTCAAAATCTTTTACATCATCAGTGTATACTTTCTCCAAAATAGGCCTATCAAAATGTTTAGCTAATTGTTTAATTACAACCGCCTCTTCTATCGGATTGTCCAATTGGTTAATCATAAACATTTTATTCAAGGCATAATTTTCCCTTGTAGTCCCTTGAAGAGGGTTAAATCTTCCAAATGTTAAATTTTCTACGACTTTTTCTTGTTCTGATAAACCCCAATATTGCGCCAAAAATAATCTTTCGAAATCTTCAAAATTAAGGATTTTGTTTTCATTTATTGAAAACCATTTTTCTGCTTCACCTTTCATCAGACCACGAATAATTGATAATTCATAATCAAAATTATATGATTGTTTAAGACTTATCTTCACATTACCCAAATAAGATTTAGTATTCTTTATAAAGGTCTTGGGATGCATTCTCTTATCCCCATAAAATTTGGTAATATTTTGTTCACTCAAAGATGGTAACAAAATAGGTGCGAATGAAGGTTGTCCTAAACTTGATTCAGTATGGATACTTTTTAATTCATTAACCTGAACAGTAATTTGTTTTAAATCCTCTTCTATACATTCGGATCTTTGAATGCAATTTCCTTGAACTTCGCCTATCTTATTTTTAAAATATACTAGATGCGTATCTTGAATTCCTTTAACTTTAGTTATCTCTTGTAAAACGGATTCATGTTTTTGTTCTAATTCTATAAACTTTTTTTCATTGTCTACTTTTAGCGCTTCTATCTCTTTCTTAATCGTCTCAGTATTATCTTTTAGTTCTTGTTTTATTGTCTCCGATACAATTTTTATTTCTTCTTTCATTTCTTTATCACGTTTCTCTTGATCTTTGGATTGTTTGTCTAATTTGGTTTTCATGTCTTCAGACTGTTTGTCAAATTTTGTATTCAGTTCTTCTTTGTCTTGTTCCCTTTCTTTTTTTCTTTCTTCAGATTGTTTATCGAATCTAGCATCGAATTTAGCATTCATATCCTGCATAAGTGCTATAAGTTGTGATAGTTCAGATCCCGCTGGCTTGCCTTCTTCGCCGTTCCCCTCCATCACTGAACTGGTTAAAGCTTTCTGCTTCTCAGACACAACTAATTCTTTATCTGTATACTTCTTTTTTAATACTAAATTACTTTCCGCGGCAGAATATATATTTTTAACTGACGTCATACATTGACCACTAAAAATCTTTTCTATTTCTTTTAATTATGCTATTATAATCTAAACAAGCTAATATAATCCTAACAAGCTAACTATTACTATAAGCAAAATAACCTACAAAAACTAAATAATATCAAAAGTCAAATAATCTATTAAAAGCTACTATAAGCCTACTATTTTTCAAAAGATTATATAAACCACAAAAGGTTATATGTACCACAAATGGTATATGTACCACAAAAGCCCCACGTTGCCGGTCGCCATATATAAATGCTGTAATATTGGATAATTAAAAATAATAAATTATTTTTAATAATTTTATTATATATTTTGAAACTGTGAATAATTGCCGTTCGATCGTAGATAATTACTTTATAATTAAATTGATTTTTTAAAATGACTGTGAACTTTGGAAATGCTTCTCAACTTCCCTCTTTTATAAATTCTAATATGATTTGAAATTACCTTTTAATAGATTTAATAATGCAATGGTTATATAAAATTAATGTTACGTTAGTTCTTGATTAACTCAAGTTTACGTAAGAGAGTTGGGCGCCAGTTAAATAACTTAAATTAACAGAATTATATTTAATAAAGACTCATCTCAGGGTGAATGTGGATTCTTGTGGTATAAAAAAAATATACAAATTGAAATTTAAAATCACTTTTAACATTGAAATCTTAATTAATTTTAACTATTACTAAATTGTTCAAATCACTTTACTACACTTTACAAACGATAGTCTTTTCTTCAGCAAATGCCAATACAAAAAGGAAATAACTTCCTACCTTTTTATAATACTTCTTTTTTTTTCTTTTAGTATAGATGTCCTCTTTCCCAAACCATAGGCAGAGTAGATCACTTTATGTTGACCCAGGGCTGGTTTCCAATTCAGGGTTGACTTTCTTCCTTTTGCATGGATTTTCCATATAATCTCATCCACACACTTGACTTTGGAACTCACTTTTGTTTATTAACTGCGGGTTCAATTTCCCTTTTTCGTAGAATACTTATAGTTGTTTTTGTGTTTAATTAAATAAAACACCCGTTTATGGTTTTAACGTTGATTTATTATCTTGCCTAACTTTAGCAAGTAATTTATCTTAAAGGTGGTTCTTTATAATCATATACACTTTTACAATTTATACATTTTTACACCTTCGCCGTATTCAAATCACCAACTAACTTAACTTGTCTATTTAATTCTAGACTATTTAAATTTTTACAATATTCTCAGCCACGACTTTACTCTGTCGCTTTATATCCGTAAGTGCCCTAAAACTATGATTTTCTAAGCTTATATACTATAGACTATTTACATAATTATATTACACAATTTGACGTCACCTTACAAACTAATACAAACTGTACACTCATATGATACATAATAGCAGATTAATATTCTTATAAAAGTGACACATCTATTACAGATTATTACACAATACTTTTACGCAATAATAACGAACTATATACATAAACAAAACCTTAAAAGAATCACATAACCCGTCGATAATGCTCATTTGAAATTATACATAATTGAATTACACCATAACAAAAACTTTCGAACAACTGGATGTTACGTACACTTAAGTAATCGGTGAGTAAGCTATTTGATAATAAATAATGAAACATGTATTATTTAACCTTATTAAAAAGTATACACATTGATTTCAAAATCAATGACACACCATAAAATACCTCAAATTTATTTTTAACTGGAAAAGTTGATAAAAATATTCCAAAAGTGTTAGTATTTAACAAAGATTTTAGATTTTCACAAAAATTTCAAAATTTTCCAAAATTTTGAAACTACCATCCACAGCAATATATATATATATATATATATATATATATATATATATATATGCTTTTAGTACTTATACACCTCCGAACGCTATATACAGCGTACGAGTCGGACTCAAAATCCGGAGGCAACTCGTCGGTATCGGAGTCGAACGCGCTAACCATGTTATTCGGCATCAGGACACCTCCAGGATCATTTTCCACCTATTTTCAGCCGGAGTCAAACGGGACCTATTTACGTATACTTATATACATTTTAGCTCCAGCGATTGCCGCAGAGTCGCTGCGAGATATACATGTATACGCCGCGCGGTTGTGTTTACCTCCGCTTGTATAAATGCATTCAAAGGATGTTTTTGCCTCCGAATTCGCGGCAACACTGCCTAGCATATTTTTAGTTTATATTCGTGATTTGTTTTGCTGAAGCCCGTTTAAAAACGCGTCATTTCCTTATCTAAGGTATCACGTTTCTGTCTGTATTTCTTAGTAAATATAATTACATCTTTTTAAATGGAAAGAATGATTATATTATATTAAAACTGTACTCTTATTTAAAATTCTTGCAAATTATTACGAAATTAGGACTTATTACAGTAATAAGAATTTATTTTTAATGCATAAATCTTAGATTTGGGACAAAATTCGTGAAGTGGACCCAATTTAACAACAGCTAATGCTTAGTGATTTTATAAAATTATTGATTTATTGAGAGTTATGAACAGTAACGTTTCTACACAACGATTCAGGAAAACATTCGTTTTTAAGATACTCAAACATTAAAATCAATGTTTTTCGGAAAATCTCTGTATAAAGAAATATACAATACGAAGCAAATGTTTTTATCAAATATGATATTTTTATAAACAATAATAGGATACACAAATTTTTACAGCAAACAAAATTAACAAAATATCTTATTTTAAAGGATTCTCTTACAAATTAAGAAAATTGATAATTATGAAGAGAAACGGCAGATTTTGCAGGTGGTCAACTATACAGTGTGTGCCATAAAGTTCGATCCATATGGGAAAACATTTTAATATTCTTTGTTTAAAGGAAAAAACTTTGTTGTTCAATCACTTCTGCTTCCAAAAATACTTGAAATACGCCATGTCAAAGTTTACAAGTGATAATAGGTGTTTAAATCGAGATGACCTTATTTGTTAAAATATAGAAAAATCTTATTAAGAAAAAATATTCCTAATGACATTTTACGTTCACAAACCGGGCTTGAAGAAATATACCGACATGAAAAATTCCTTTTTTAACATTTTTTGATACACCCCCGTTACTGATTATTTTGAAATCATTAAAAATGCTTTTAAGGAGTAGGAAGGCAACAATTGCAGAGCATATTTTCTAATAATATTGAATGGTGTAGGTATTTTTGACAAATATTAAAATTATCAAAAAACAAAATAAAACTTTTTGGCGATTTTCCAATTTACAAGAAAACAACGTATAGTTTTATTAACTTTTTTAAATAATTGTTTGAATAATACAAGAGTTCTTGAAACTACTACTTAAAAACTTAATAAACTAATTCGAAAAGAATAGTACAATTTGAGGTTTTGGAACCGATCAACAAGATTGAAGAAACTCTTGAAAATTTCTATCTAATAAAACATAATGACAAATTTATATCCCAAAATTGAGAAGATATTAGAATGACGTAACAACAAGCTTGTTTCGTTTCCAATAATAACTTGCTAATAATAAATTCCAAAGACCTAAAGATTGTGTCAAAACTTGAGACATTCGTTAAGTACTTCTTTTTTGGTAGATCTATATCTTCCTATACCATCAATAGAATTTAAAATTTTTAAAAATATACCGGATGGCCTAGATAAAACGCTTCATACTTTGGAGTTTAATGACGATTGTTACCAACCTCAAAATAGCTGCGGGTTCGTTAAAGTATAATTTTAAAAGTCTACATAATTACAATACATATTTAATTAATAGCACTTCTAATACGATATATTGTATTAGAGTTTATATATACTAGTTTCACCAATAAAATGACACTATTTTCCCTATTTTCAGTTATGATCATTCTCAATCGTGCTTTCCACTGCACAATAGCTCACGGAATAGTTTCTTGAAAATCTAAATCTCTCCCTTTCAATTCTTCCCTATTTTTAAACGGTTTCAGGATACTGCTCACTTTTCTCTGTAAAGCTTTAACTTAGTAATCAAAAGAATTAAGGTCTGGCGAATTTGAAGGCCAATGTTTGGCTGAAATAAAATTAGGACAACGTTTTAGTAAATTAATTATGAGAACCTTTAAGCTTGTCGAGAACTATGCGATGTATTGCTATCCAAAAACTATAATAATATTTATCTAGGTGCAGTCGTTCACATTCCGGAAAAAGTTGTAAATGTCTAATGAAAGTTTCATTGTTGAATTTTGTCTTGTAGATTTACAAGAAACCAGTTCATTTCAGGAAACAAAGCATATACCACAATTTTTAAAGAAAACCTGACTCGGTGTTTGTACAAGCGTGGTAGGGAGATGTTACTTTTTAAACCTCGACTGTTTGTCCGATTATGCTATTTTGCAACTTGTGGGAGCATGCACTATAAAATCTTTTTCGTTTTGAAAACGCATTCGTTTGACATCATTGAACATGTACATTCGCTACAGATATGACTATAAATGTATTTCTATCGTCGTTGCATCTAGTAGGGTACAAGAATATTTTTTTCTAAGTGTCTGGGGAGAAAGAAATCTGCACAAATTTGAAATATGAATAATTCTTTTACTATTGAGTTTAGATAAGCTGCGATTTTTAAACAGATAACTAGATGTTCATACAACAGAATCAGCACCTTAGAAACTTTCGGTTATCTTCTCTTTGGCAACCTATAAAGACCGTAATTTTATAGGTGTCGCATCGGTTAGCATTTGGTACTAATGTTAGTCATTAGCTTGTATATAAGCCAGGAATCTGTGTGTGGGTTTCACAAGTGATTAGCTCCAGCTGATGAGAGTGCAACAAACTCAAAACAGTCTGTCCTAGAGTATCACTTGTGAATTCCACACATTTCATTATGTTTCTGGGTTAATAGACTTAAATAGTCTTAGTAAATCTTTTATATTTTAAATTGTCAATTCCTATACGATGTTTTGTCTTTGCAGATTCACTAGATTTACAAATGGCAAATTTGGAGTTTGCCGGAGTTTTTAGTTACTTTTTCTTTTTAACAATCCCTGTCTTGTGGTCTCCTAATCTTTACTGCCAATTTCTCGTTTACAGTATTCATGCTATTGGTTGATTTCTGGAATTGTCAAAAAGTTGTACCGGTTTATAAGAGTATTTTTACAAACCTTTTAGTAGGTATTTGATTGTAATTTGGTATATATTTTGGAGTTGCTAATGACAAACCTTTCTTGTTGTAAATCCTACCGTGCTTTATTGCAATAAAGAATCTTTGACCGAGGATTTGTATTGTTTGAGCAAGCTTTCCAGAAGCTGCATGTTTACAGCAGAAAAGTTTTTCAAAATTCCATGCCAAGTATAAAATTTGTCAATTTTATGTTCGAGTTAATTCTTGTTTAAATTCTTGATTATTTATGCATTAGAAATTAATTCTACTAGCTAAGTAAACTACACTTTAAATAAAAAAACCCAGAAAGTATCATAGCATTCTAGATGAATGCAAGCAAATTAGAGTTGCAACCAAATTTTGCAGATTTTTCCCCACAACCTTATGTATGGATATCTTGTATACCTTTGAGATTTATATTCACATGCAGTCATCCAGTAGATACCTGTTAGAGATTCTGTTGAATTTAATTATTTTCTAAAGCACCTTTTTGTCTTGAATAATCGTGTCATTGTCATAGAAATATCCGACTTGGGCGTCACAGAATTTATGCAGAATGGTGTAATCAACAAACAAAATTTGAGTCATTGGACAGGTGAAAATATTGGCAAGCGTTAACAAAAAACCTACATAGCCCGAAAGTCATTGTTTGGTACAGTGTAGGATCGTTTGGAATTATAGGTCAATACTTTTTCAAACACGAAAATGACATTCCGTTACAGTAACCTTCCAACTCTACTCACATATGTTAAAAACCTATGCTGTTCCCGGATTAAGATGCCGGGGACTACTAAATAATGGCCTGTTGTTCCAGCAGAATGTGACAACTCATACAGCTGGAAATTCAATGAAGATCCTCAGGCAATATTTTAATGGCCAAATCAATTCACCTTTTGAATATTTACCGTGGCACGTGTGGTCGATCGATCTAATTAGAATCTAATCTATTTGAAAGCGAAAGAGTCGTCTTAGAACCATTGAGGAACTAAGAGCATGCATTTATAGAGAAGTCGCTGTAATAAATGAAGGTTCACTCCACTGGGTAACGAATGTTGGTGAGGGTCACTTAAATGATCTAATCTTTAGAGATTAGGCAAATATCCACCCTGAATGCTAAGTTTCAAAGAATAGGCTTAATTCCATCCAATAAATTTTAAGAAAACTTATGGGTATAAGCTAATCGCCAGGTATGTGGTAGCTACCGTTTCTCTTCTTTCTTGTCCGACATCGGCCCAGAAATCCCTGCTTCGGATATCGCACACCACACCAACATTTTATCCGGAATAGCTTTTGCCTTATAGTTTACATTATCTGGTAGTTCATTGATGTTATCAGATGTTATCAAAGAAACCTTAATTTCCTTTTATTCAGGAATTACCAAGAGTAAAAAATGTCTCATCATTCTTAATAATGACTCTATTTTCGGAAAAGTAGTTTCTGCTCAGTGAACAATAACATACAGGTATCCGTTGCAGCTGGATTTGGATGTACTTATTTGGACATTTTTCCTTTTTCTGTATTTTTGACCATGTCTGGACATCTGGACAAATTGTTGACCTTGAAACATTGAATTGGTGAAATTATTTACGACTTGAGATGACGATCCTGCCTTTGGCTCTATTCATCATTCTGTTTACCACAGGTTCTTCGTAATATATTAATTCGCAGAGAGTAGTATAGTTTGAGGTTTGGGCATCCGTCCAACAAGATTATAGATAAAACTTATAAAATCACAGTTATAAAATTTAATGACAAATTTAAACCCCAAAACTGAAATGACGTAACAACAAGCTTGTTTCGTTTCCGATAACAGCCTGTTAAAAATAAATTACAAAGTCCTAAACATTGTGCCAAAACTTTTGAGACATCAGTAAATTACCTCTTTTTTGTAGATCTAGAGCTTCCTATACCGTCAATGCAATTTAAAATTTAACGCTGAAGCATAATTTTAAAAGTCTACATAATTACAATACACATTTAATTAATAGCAATTCTAATACAATGTTGGGCTGAAATAAAATTATGATAATGTTCTAGTAAAATAATTTTGAGATAATTTGAGTTTGTAAAGACGATGCGATGAATTGCCATCCAAAAACTAAAATAAGATTTATCTGGATGCACGATTTGCATGTGTTTTACGTGGGGTTCCCATATCAACATACCCCCACGTTCCTTCCAAAGGAGGAAGCAATTGAGATACGCTCAATCAGCGCGCAATCGCACAGCAATTGCTCCCAGTTACTCGCTGGTCAGAGCGAGGTTGCCTATCCACCCTCTATTAGCTAACCAGGCTAGTACCGGAGCGATTAACATATACGTGCTCATGCGCCGGCATCTTTCCGTCCCCTTTCATACGGGGCTAAGTACCTAGTCCAGCAATAGGACTATTCCCCCAACTTAAGTCAGTTCAGTACAACCGAGCCAGAGTTGGGGCCACTGACCTATCGAATCCAACCTCAAGTGTGGCATGACTTGGTTTTTAAATGGGTTTGCCACCCCGATCTTCCAGTTATAGGCCTGGTATGCCCCCGATAGAGCTTCGTTTCGAGGCTACTTTATAGGGCCCATCAAAGTAGCACCCCGGTGTGTGCCCGTTAAGGTGAAGTTGTCTTGAACGTGAGAGGCTATGTATCTTCGCATCAGCATCCTTTAAGTGTAGGTCTCTAGACGATTTCTCATTTTCAGTTTCTCATGGGTTAGCGAGCGAACTCCCTAACCGAGATAAACCTCACTTGAATATCCTCCATTCGTCTAGGACAGACATGAAATGTCAAGGTTGTTTTACGTGGGGTACCTGTGTGCACTTACCCCCACGTTCCTTCCAGAAGGAAGTGATTGGGATACGCCCAATCAGCGCGCAAGTTGCATAACCGGCAGTCGTGCAATTGCTACCAGATTGACTAACTGGTAGGAGCGAGGTTGCCTATCCACCCTCTACTAGCTAAGTCGCGCATAGTGACCGAGCAGTTGACTTAACACGCTGCTCACCCGCCAGCACACTCCCGTCCTCTTTCATGCGGGGTGAAGTACCTCGTCCAGCAATAGGACTATTCCCCAACTTGACGCTGTTATCAAGAGGGACCACTGCCCGATCGAATCCAACCTCAAATGTGACAGGACTTGGTTTTTAAGCGGTTTTGCCACCCCGATCTACCAATTTTAGGCTTGGTGAGCCCTCGACAGAGCTTCTTTGAAGTCTACACGTTATAGACTCCCGGTGCGTACCCGAATTTGGTGAAGTTGTCTTGATAGTGAGAGGCTATGTATTCGCTTCAACTATTCTTAAGTGTAATGGCTTTCAGAGCTTCTCCCAATCACTGTACCCGGCTGCAGTCCGGATCATAGGGTGGTCAGGATAGCTCCTAAGCACATTTACCTGGCGGCATGCAGTTTCTCATCTGCACTGGGATAAACCTCACTTCGATTCTCCTCACTTAGGATTCAGTCAAACAGCGGGTTCCTTTGGTGACCATAAATGACCTCGGTCAAACAGCGGGTTCTGTTGGAGACCATAAATGACCTCGGTCAAACAGCAGGTTCCATTGGTGACCATAAATGACCTTATCCAAGGCGAGATTCGAATCCGCCCACACCGGTATCATATACCAGGGCTCCCCCTGATCGGTATGAGTAACCGTCGAGAATTCTCACGAATTTCTCTACCACACAGTTGACCTGACAGCTTCATCCATTACCCAGTTTCCAAGGAAGCAAGGATAGGGTAGAAGACATAGAAGCCAAGATTGTTTTACGTGGAGTCCCCGTGTTAACATACTCCCACGTTCCTTCCATGAGGAAGTGATTGGGATACGCCCAATCAGCGCGCAAGTTGCATAACCGGCAGTCGTGCAATTGCTACCAGATTAACTCACTGGTAGGAGCGAGGTTGCCTATCCACCCTCTACTAGCTAAGACGCGCATAGTGACCGAGCAGTTGAAAAGACACGCTGCTCACCCGCCGGCACCGAAGTACATCGTCCAGCATAGGACTATTCCCCAGCTATGCCCTCTTGCAAAGTGGGACCACTGCCCGATCGAATCCAACCTCAAATGTGGCAGGACTTGGTTTTTAAGCGGTTTTGCCACCCCGATCTACCAATTTTAGGCTTCGACAGAGCTTCTTTAAAGTCTACACGTTATAGACTCCCGGTGCGTACCCGATATTGGTGAAGTTGTCTTAATAGTGAGAGGCTATATATTCGCTTCAACTATCCTTAAGTGTAATGGCTTTCAGAGCTTCTCCCAATCACCGTACCCAGCTGCAGTCCGGATCAAAGGGTGGCCAGGACAGCTCCTAAGTGCATTTACCTGGCGGCTTGCAGTTTCCCAGCACATGGGATAAACCTCACTTCTAGTCACCGCACTAGAGATTCCGTCAAACAGCGGGTTCCTTTGGTTACCATAAATGACCTCGGGCAACAGCGGGTTCCTTTGGTGACCTTACATGACCTAGGTCATGCAGCGGGTTCCTTGGTGACCATGATTGCCCTCGGCCAAGCAGCGGGTTTCTTGGTGATAATAAATGACCTCCTCCCTTAGGCGAGATTCGAATCCGCCCACACCGGTCTCATCTACCAGGGCTCCCCCTGATCGGTATGAGTAACCGTCGAGAATTCTCACGAATTTCTCTACCACACACTTTATCTGACAGCTTCGTCCATTGCCCTTGATAGAGATAGGGTAGAAGACAGCCAGTTCTAGGGGTGAACGTCGTGTGGTCTCCCGTTCACCCAAAGGGTAGAAGACAGCGGGATACTTAGCTCCTTAAAAGACCCTGACATCAGGTAAGATTCAATCCACCCACACCGGACCCCCTTGTTAACAGAGCTCCCCCTGCAACGTTTTAGGGTCATCGTCCAGAAACACTCCGGTGAAACGTAAACGCAACACCTCGGCATAACTCTACCACACATTTGATTCTGATCGCGTCATCCGTTACCCAGACAAGCCTGGGATGGGGTAGACAACGACCAGTTCTAAGGGTGAACGCCGTGTGGTCTGCCCTCAAGCTAGTCTCGAATCCTAGTGCTTCCCGACACCTCTAACAACTGCCCTCCCTCTGTCTTCGGGCTAGTCTCGGATACTAGGAATGAAGTCCGACATCTCAAACGACTGCTTGACCGTTCACCCAGATTTATCTGGATGCAGTCGAAACAAAGCATATACCACATTTTAAAGGAAAATCTGGAACATTGTCTGTACTAGTGTAGTGAGGCGACGTTACTTTTTAAACCTCGACTGTTTATCTGATTCTATCATTTTGCCAATTCGTGGGGGCATGCAATGTAAAATCTATTCTGTTTTGAAAACGCATTCGTTTGACATCATCATTCAGCGTAGATTCGTTAAAGATATGACTATAAATATATTTCTATTGTCGATACATTTAGCAGGCTACAAGAATATTTTTTCATATTGTGTGTGGAGAGAAAGAAATCTGCACAAATTTGAAAGATAAATAATTTCTTTACTATTGAGTTTAGATAAGTTGAAATTTTTAAACTGATGAGATGTTCATACAACAGAATGAACACCTTAGAAACTTTCGGTTATCGTCTTTTTCACAACCAAAAGAGACTGTAATTTTACTGCATGGTTCGGTTGGCTTTTTATTTATAGGTGTCGCATCGGGTACCATTTGGTGCTAATGTTAGTCATTGGTTTGTAAATAAGCCAGGATGATGTGCTTAGGTTTCACAGATGATTAGCTCCAGCTGATGAGAGTACAACAAACTTGAAACAGTCTACCCTGAAGTATCACTTGTGAATTCTAGATATTTTATTATTACTGTGGGTTAATGGTGTTATAAATCTTTTATAGTTTAAATTTTCAATTTCTTTACGATGTTTTGTCTTTGCTCCCTACTAGTCTTACAAATGGCAAATTTGTTTGTTGAGTTTGTCGGAGTTTTTAGTTACTTTTTCTTTTTAAAAATCCCTGTCTTGAGGTCTTCTAATCTTTACAGCCAATTTTCGTTTGAGATTTTTATAATATTCACGCTATTGGTTGATTTATGGAATTGTCAAAAAGTTGTACCAGTTTATAAGAGTATTTTTACAAACCTTTTAGTAGGTATTTGATTGTAATTTAATATAAATCTTTAAGTTGCTAATGACAAACCTTTTTTGTAGTAAATGCTACCATACTTTATTGCAATATTGAAACTTTGACCTAGGATTTGTATTGTTTGATCGAGCTTCCCAGAAGCTGCATTCGCCAATACCTCATCTTTTTTTGGAAAGAGGTTATATGTCTTTCAAAATCTTATCTTTTCTAGTACGTATCTTTTTCTAATACAATACAAATATAACATAATAAATGTTGTTTCCAGAATTACAATTTCAGAAAAATTTACAATAGAGAAGTCGCTGCAATAAATGAAGGTTCACTCCACTGGGTAATGAATAATTTTATATCCAGACGTAAAAAGTGTATTGAAGTTGGCGAGGGTCACTTAGATGGTCTAATCTTTAAAGATTAAGCAAATATCCACCCTGTTTGCCAAGTTTCAAAGATTAGGCTTAATTTCATCCAATAAATTAATAGTACTTATGGGTATAAGCTAATGCTCATGTATGTAGTATTTCGTACATTCGGAATAAATAGATGATAATGATTTATTATAGCGGAAAACAACTTGAGTTAGGTAACATTACTGGGTAGTGGCACTTCCAGAATCGCCTTTTTTCTCGATTCCCCGTGAATTATGCTTTTATCGATACCTATTTTTTCCTAAAATTTCAAAAACTTTACACAGTCTTTCAATATGTAACTTTTTGTTTGGCGTAGATTTCAAAATACCATCCCAAAACAGATAACTCAGGGAATATTAACAAATAAATGATCAATATTTCTTTGAAAGATTGAACCCTGGTATACTTTATGTGTTTGAAACGAGAATGTGTTTATCTATCTAGATTTAAAACCTTTTGGAACTTCGTCCATGTTTGTTTGTTTTTATTTTTAATATATGTATTTCAACGATAATGATTGATGTAATGGTAATGGTTGATGTAATTTTTCGGTTAAATTTGATTGTCGTTTTTAAAATTAAATTGCAACAGACTTTTTAATGCTGTAAACGCCTTAAAAAACCCTGACGCTACACTGTTTATATTTTGGTTATTTACGAGCTGGATTTGTATTTTCAGACCAAATAGTTTTGGTTCAAATTTGACATTGATATTTGCAATAATTCCAAAACTTAACAGGTGTACAGACAAAGACAAAAACAACAGGATTTTTTTCCTCCAGGGATGTCTGTCGTGTTATTTAGGTCATATAACGTCGAGAAATAAAAAAAAGTATTTTTTACAAAAACTCGTTCTCATTCTGTGGAGCAAAAGCAAAGAAATGAGTTTAAAGAATAAACTTTAATTGTTTTCAACCACTTTGTTGTTAGAAATGTAGTTCTGAAATGATTCTAGCTACTTACCACATCGCACATTTAGGAGTGTTAGTTCAAGAAAAAGTCTGTGACACTAGAATAATTAATATACAATCATTATTAATGGCGGAGTTGTGGTCGTCTGTTCAGTATACGGAGGCGAACACGATACAAAAGCACATATATATATATATATATATATATATATATATATATATATATATAATATATATATATATATATATATATATATATATATATATATATATATATATATATATATATATATATATATATATAAAATAATATTTTGAATGCAAATTCATATAGAAAAATTTATCGACTCTGCTGGGATTCGAACCCAGGACCCTCCACTGTCTAGGTGGTATCTCTACCAACTGAGCTACAGAGAACGACTACCAGCATAGCGAGAAATTTTCCATATGAATTAGATATCAAGCAAACATGCAAGTAACTAGATATTTTTTTTGAATACTATTAATGAAGATCAGCAAGTCGCATGACAACAACATCAATATCCAAAGTATCTAGATTATAATGAATCATTCCGAAAGGAAATTAATTTTTATAAATTTTTAGATAGAGTTAATTTTTATCAAGTTGGATAATGATTTTACATTAAATAATATCTAGTTACTTGCATGTTTGCTTGATATCTAATTCATATGGAAAATTTCTCGCTATGCTGGTAGTCGTTCTCTGTAGCTCAGTTGGTAGAGATACCACCTAGACAGTGGAGGGTCCTGGGTTCGAATCCCAGCAGAGTCGATAAATTTTTCTATATGAATTTGCATTCAAAATATTATTTAATGTAAAATCATTATCCAACTTGATAAAAATTAACTCTATCTAAAAAATATATATATATATATATATATATATATATATATATATATATATATATATATATATATATATATATATATATATATATATATATATATATATATATATATATATATATATATATATATATATATATATATATATATAGTTGTATTATTTTGTCGTAAATAGGATTTATTCAAAATGAATAAACGTTGTATAATCAAACTTTATTATATTGCATTGTTTTAAATTAAATACAGCGAATAATGTCGTTTCTAGATACATAGAGTAATAAAATATTCTAGGTACCAATTATTTATTGACCGGTCCTCGTATCATGTGTAAATTTATTTAAATAAATGTTTGATTCTAAAAGTAAAATCAGGCTAAGCTATTTAAAGCGAGAAACTTTTATTTGGTTTAAAATATTATTACATTGGTGATTAAGGAAATACTAAGCTCTGTAGAACATTTTTGTTTTAATTTAATTAATACTAAAATTTAATAAGGTGTCAGTCATAATGAATGATTCGTATAGAGAGTGGATTTGGTGATAATAATTATGTTAAGGAAAATGTGTTTAGATTCTTCAAAATTTAAAAGAGTGCCTTTACCTGGAAAGAGATAAAGTTGAAAAATAAAATTGTTTAGCAGTTGTTTTCGAGCCGGAGTAGTATGAAGATGTACAGCAGTGAGAGTACACTAGTACAGTCATGCATTTGCATTTAAAAATGTATTATTTTATTTCTTGCTAAAATGAATGCAAAAGTATTAATTATGTTTAAAAGATTATTGTTTGAGAAATTGTTAATGAAATAGAATTTGATAAGTTGAAGTATTAAGTTTATAATAATAATTTTGTTAAGTAAAAGAATTCAGTGTATTGTTAAAAGGAAAGTGTTTTGAAGAGAATGTAAAGTGCGAAGTTTTTTTTTCGTTTTAAAAGAAAAAGGTTTTGTGGAATGAGTTCTTTTTCAATAATCAATGACTGATTATGTTGGACATCAACAGTTTTTTTAGTATACGCAATTTATTAAAAACCGCACTGGTTTATGAAAATCTAAGTTTTTTAAAATTGTACAAAGGTCATTTACAAGTGTTGTATAATAAAAGGTTAATTTTGGGTTCTATCAGTAGTGCATTATTTACATCGAGAATAAAGTCCTGAAAAGTAATTGTTGTTCCTACCTGAAACAAAAGAAAAAGAATTATTTCTAAAATAATAATAAAAACATAGTTTATGAAAAACAGTTTATCCAAAAGTACTAACTGTTGGTTATGAGCATCTGATTCAACATTTTTGGAGACCACCTCGACAGCCGGTGAAAGCGGTCAATCATCTGGCAGCATCCTAAGGCCATCGCATGGGGGAAGCCGATAACAGAGTTCAGCGTCTTCGTGGCGGTAAGAAAAATAAATTGTGAACATTTGCAATCAAGATTTGAACACATAGGTTTAATAAGCAATAAACAGTAACAATAATTAATTACTTTATTACAATACTTACTTTATTAAATGTTGTTTAAAGGTAAGGCAGGTATATTTGTAAAGCAAAACTGCACTTTATACGAATTTCCTTGTTTCTGTTTTTAATTTGATGAAGGTTTTTCTGAATTTTGAAAGTGTTGTAGAGCTGCGAATTCTCGAACCTTAATAATTTTAAAAGACCCTTTGAGTATCAGTCTCTTGCTAAGATAAGCTTAGCTGGCGCCCAACATTGTTTTTTTTATTATTTTATAATTTTAATATACAGGGGGTATCAGAATATTATTCTTACTCTGTGTAATGTTTATTTTTGTTGGTAATTATGCTTTTTCAATATTATTAAAATAATAATTATAGTTGGTTTGATTGTATAATCAAATAATTCAACTATATATATATATATATATATATATATATATATATATATATATATATATATATATATATATATATATATATATATATATATATATATATATATATAATTTAGAAATATCGTGTTTTAGCACCAAGATTAATGTATACTAATGAAGACATAATTTGAATTATGAAAAATTATTATCTCTGACCAGGATTCGAACCCGTATATGCCTTATGGTAATAATTCAAAAATCTAATTTAGCTGTGATTGTGGGTTAAATTGTCGCTAATCAGCGATAGCCTACTTTAACATAGCAAAATATAATTAGTACTCTCTTATGTGTTTACACATTATTATAACTTATATGAAGAATTATTACTTCACCAGTAATCGATCTCCGATAGCTCAGCGGTAGAGCATCTGCCCGGATAGCAGAAAGCCCGGGTTCGAATCCTGGTCAGAGATAATAATTTTTCATAATTCAAATTATGTCTTCATTAATATATATATATATATATATATATATATATATATATATATATATATATATATATATAGATATAGATATATATATATATATATATATATATATATATATATATATATATATATATATATATATATATATATTTGTCAAACCGCTTATACACACCCGTTTCGCTATATTCTACCGACTTGTCGGACCATTTTCAACGCTCTCAGACCCGGGCTTGGGTCTGGCAACGTTCTCCTATATTTTCGAGGTCTACAGGATAATGTTTACTTAAAACTGCAATAAAAAAATATACAGTTTGGGTTTGGAAAAGTAGGGTCTGTAAAAAGTTTTATACAATCGTAGTTCATCACAATGAACTATAGGGGGCGTCGCGCCTTTCTCAAGTGTATATCGTATATTTTTATACAAGACGCTATCAAACCCGCTATGTTCTACAGTCTTCCTAAGCCCTGAATCTGGCAACATTGCCATGACGCATATGTTAAGCTTTGTTTTATAAACGTTTGGTTATAATAGCTCGCATTTAATATTGACGTAAGAATTACATCAGCTCGTATGCGAGTTCTTTTCAAATTTGTAAATAACTCTCTGGCTTTGAAAAATTGAAGGTTTTAATATTTGTTAATAATAATAATATACTTTATTTATAGCATATAACTAGATAAATTCCATATAATACATTATAATTTCTTAAATATTAATGTAATTTATTACATATTTTTTACACTGTTTCTTAAATAATGTTAAAGATGTACAGTTTTTACATTAGCTGGAAGTGAATTATATTCAACTAAACCTTTATGAAACAGATTATTTTGTCCTATATTTGTTGTTACTGTATGAACATAAAAATTATTTCTACTTCTAGTATTATGATCATGAACATCTTCTACGAATAGTAATTCATTTAAAATGTGCTCTGGATATATTCGGTTTTTTATTTTAAATATTAATGTCATCGTATTATAAAATATATTTTGCTTAACACTTAACGAAGATGTAAGTTGCAACATTCTTCTTATGCTAGTATACCTACTACATTTTAATATTATTCTTAATGCTCAATTTTGTTTTTTTCGAAGATTGTTAATTTCAGTATTATTTAGGAGGTAAAGTATATTAGCACAATAATTCAAATGGGGAAGTATTATTGTTTTATATAGTAATAATTTAGACCACTTGCTAAGATTTTGGCTTATTCTACCCATGAAATTTACTTTTTTTGCAACTTTACTGATAACATAGTTTGAATGACTAGAAAATGTTAAGTGACAATCTATTATTACGCCTAAGTACTTCCACTCATAAACTTGTTCTATTTTTTGACTATTAATTTGTATTCCCACATGACTAGATGTATCAATTTAGTTAAACTTATTTTTTATTATCATGAATTTTGTTTTATTTACATTTAAAGAAAGACTATTTTTACCTAACCAGTTATATACATTTACTAATTCATCATTGATGATATTTATTACTTTTTCAACATCATCTCCTATAAAATATATTAAAGTGTCATCTGCAAATAATAATGTTACATTTTTTAATCACATTAACAATATCATTTATGCATAGTACAAATAAATCAGGGCCTAATACAGTTCCTTGATGAACACCAAAGGTAGTTTTTCTTAGCTGAAGGTGTACTATTAAAGCATCTAGTTTTTTGAAATCTGTTTTTGAGATATTCACTAAACCATTGTATAACTATTGGGCCGAACCCATATCTTTTTAATTTCAATAATAGTAGATCTCTATTAATAGCCTCAAAAGCACGTCTAAAGTCTAGAAAAACTACACCTATCACCTTCTTCTTGTAAATAGCATTTTTCCATTTCAAAAGAACTGATTGTATTGAACTTTCACATGAATTATTTTTCCGAAACCCTGATTGAAAAGGTGTTAACAGTTTGTTCACTTCAATGTAGTCACGAAACTGGATATTTACGACTGCTCTAATAATTTTTCATAAGTTGGCACCATGTTGATCGGTCTGTATTCTTCACATTTGTTAGTGTTGGTTATCTTCTTAATGGGGATAATATGGGATGTCTTCAAGGTTTCTGGGAAGGATCCACTTTCTAGACTCATTTGAATTAGATGCAAAAATCTCTGTCCTATTACATTGAAAGCTAATTTAAGAATCTTTACTGTAATACCATCGACACTACTATTCATATTAGGTAAATTGTTTATAAATTTTTTTAACTCCAAAAACTCTATTGGTAAAACTTTTTCGAACTTGCATTGATGTACATTAATGTGGCTTAAATCAGTTTCAATTTGGGTTAAATTTGTTAATGTAATAATTTGTTGTATGCTGTTAATAAAGTAAATATTGAATTTTTCTGCAATTTGATTTTCCTTTTTTTCTAACTCATTGTCAAAAATAATACCTTCCTTTTTTTGTCTGTTATGGCCTCCTTTAATTAATTATTTAACTGTTTTACACATTTTTGTTGAGTTATTTTTCATATCATCTAGTTTTCTTGATAATAATTTGTCTTGTGGTTCCTGATCAAACTAACAATTCCATTTCTTTGTTGTCTATACCTATTCATATCACTTTCTTCTTGTGTAAAGATTGCTCTTTTATATAATCTGTCCCTTTCTTCAATTTCCAAGCCTATTTCTGGGGTCCACCAACGCTTACAACTCCATTGACATTTAATGGTTTTTTAACAGTTGGAGCATGCCTGTTTAGTGTGTTCATTATGGTTTTAACTAATGTTTCTGCTAGTTGATTGGTGTTTGTACAGTCCGGATTCCATGGTTGATCCATTAGATCTAATTGAAATTGCATTTCATTGAAGTTGCTCATGTCTCTGTGTTGTATTGTATATTCTTCATATTTTTCTTTCACTTTTGCATTTACAGTTATTATTGAGTGATCGGTTATTTTTGGAACATGGTGTACCTGGGCATCAATAGATTTTTCATTAGATACAAGAAGATCTATGAGTGTAGCACTGTCCTTAGTGATTCTTGTAGGTTGGTCGATAATATGATGTAGTCCATTATTTTTAATTAAAGTTCTCAGCCTATTTTCATAATATGAATCCTTTAATAGGTCAATATTAAAGTCTCCGATAATTAGTAAGGTCTCTGATCTACTAGCATATACATCAAACAAATTTTCAAGTTTCATTAGAAATTGAGCATCACTAGAGTTTGGAGAGTGATATAAATTTATAAAGTTATATTTGTATGATTGAAAGCATATATTACTACCTACAATCCATGTGTTCATATCAATGGTATCTTTAAGTAGGACTTTATAACTGAATTCATTTTTTATATAAATGATTAGAGTAAGGTTAACAGGATTTTCGAACAAGTGAGACAACGCAACATAATACGGAAAAGTTAATTTCTGGGGAAAGTGGATGGTTTCCAAATAAGGTGGAAAAGTACATATGTCATTTTCCGTAGTAACGATAAATTTCAAGAACTTGATTAAATTTTTTAGTATAAAAGTACTGTAATATATTATTTGTATGTTTGTTTGAAGGATTGTTTGTGGTTAATGAATGCTTTATTCTTTTACTGTTAAGATGAGAAAATGAATGGTTGAACTATTTGGTTTCTGAATTATTTTCTGATTCCTCGTTTACATTCGTTTCCTTGAATACTACAAAGTATCCAAGGCAACGGTGATCATCACATTTATTGCTCCCTTGTTTTTTAGAATTTTTCCAGCAGAAAAAGTCTCCATCAGTTTGCTTGAGGACAGGATTGGAAAGAACTAGTGAATGTACGCATAAGATGCGGTTGTGATTGTAAAGTAACTTGATAGATACGTAAAATACCGCGTTTTTTTCTTTGGCTGGTTTTACAATTGATACAGTATTGAAAGTTGCTATACTAATGCAATACTAATTGAAGTTAGTACAAGGCTCTTAATGTTAATGTTCGTTACAATGATAAGAATTAACCTATAGAAATGAGCTAATAATCGAATGAGATAATTGAAAACGGTTAAAATTAAGACAGCAGATTCTTAATTTTAGGGCTCGTTGCAAAATGTAAATAACTAAAAACTACAAAACTTAACCTAAGAGGAACGTATGAGGATACTGTTGGACTTGTAGGTTGTTAGTTGGATCATAATCGTATATGCAACATAAAAGGAAAATAGTAAATTTATGTACACAAATATGTCTAACAGGTAACAAAAAGTAATTGCGAACGTTCTATACATAAACGGTACAAAAAAAGATAAGAAGGATTTGTAATGGGCTGCATCCGAGTGCATCTGCTATGTATTCCCTGTGTGCCCGATCATACGAAGTAACGAATTTTTGGTACGACCGTTTATTGAAGTTCACAACAACCGATTTGTAATTATACGTTCTGCGACACACTGTTGTGTGGGTTTTTTGTAGGTTTCTGAAACTTTTTCTGAAATAAATAGGTTTAGCTCAGGTTTAAGTCGACAATCTATGACAACGAAATGGGATAATTCTTGTTGCATTCTAAGGATTGGAAAGTTATGAATAGCTTCTCCTTTTGAAACTTTCGGCGTAACTACATCACTGTTCACTGTGTGGTCGAGACAAGTTAGTTCTTTGGCTTCAAAGATGGTTTCTTTTTTAATTTGATAGTTAACCGTAATGATATAGGCGTTGAAATACTTTCTTTAAATGCTGTAGATAGTCTGCTTTGATGGCAGAAAAATTTAGAACAGAAAAAACTTTATACAACCGTGACTTCAGATAGATTATGACTTCAGCAATGGAACTTCTCCATGTACTGGTAGTGGTGGTGCTGAGAGAGTATTGATCCTCTACTGGAATTATGCTAATTGATTTCTCGACATCTGCTTCATAAATAGGATCCTGGTATCTTGAATGGTATGCTAGCAAGAGTAAGTTTCTTGACAGATTGTTGCGTGTTCAATTAAAGTCGGCGGTCACCACATGTAATATCCTCTGTGTTTGTTTGTTTGAAAGACTGTTTGTGGTTAATGAATGCTTTATTCTTTTACTGTTAAGATCAGAGAATGAATGCTTGAACTATTTGGTTTCTGAATTATTTCCTGACTCCTTGTTTATATTCGTTGCATTGGATACTACACGCACACATACATATCACTGGATCACAGTACTCACTCATACATATCGTCGACGTTAATGCATACTAGCGGAACTATTTTCTAGCAATTTTCCAGGAGCGCAGTTTAAATGCTTATAAAAACTTTGTTACAGATGGCATGATGAATTCTTTGAAATCGCAACTAGCAACATTGCTAGTTACAACATTTCAAAGAATTAAGTTCATATGCATTAACGGCGACGATATGTACTATATACCACCAATAAATAACAACGTCGTAGACCATTCAGGGTATAAATTGTGAGGTGTTCTTTATCAAAAATTAAAATGGGCGAACTAAGTTGAGCATCATTTGTGACTTTTTTGCTAAAACGCTGAAGGAAAACTTTCTCGTCTGTAATTTGTAAGATTACTTAATGGAACTTTTAATGGAAACAGGGCACTCAAAAGGTTCGGAGGGGCAGTGTATGTTGCAACCCCCAATTGAATTTCATGAACATTGGTATGGGTAGATGCAGTAGCAGCACTTCACTATAGCAACAAGAAACGGCCACCTCATAGAACAAAAGATAAACGGAATAAACTCTGTGGGACGTTCTTTAACAAAAATGAAACTGGGTGGACTAATATGATTTGCGCCTGGTATATTTAGAACTACATATATTTCAAATGTAATCAGAAAATCTCTGGTGTACAATTCGTCACTAAGAATATAATACATATTCCAATTCACAAATAGCTATTTCAGAATACAATAAAAATTGATCTTTAACTTAGTACAAGTGCAATATAACGGAATTAGGCAAGGTTTGAAAAACTTCTTCTTTTCTTCGTTACCTTTCGACGTTTCTGTTAAAGGCACTTAACCACCATATAGTGTATACTGTTTTGTACCTTCAAATTCATTAAACAGAAAGTAGGGATCGAACATTCCATAATTTTTTTGTAACTGTACAAACGCACAGTAAAAATAGAAACTGCTATTTTTTAATCTAGGTTAAACTAATCAAATGTAGTCTATTTTGGTCAACTAAACTTGAAAATGACTTTATGCTTGATTTGTTCATGTTTACGAGTAGATAATATCCTGAATTTTGTAAAATATCAATATTAAACCACGCCTTCAGATGGATTTTGTCGTTTTATTTTCAAAAACTGTTAGGTTTATGGACTGGTTGTTAAGTGGGTTAGATAAAATAAAGCTTATTTAATTGGCGCATGAATATATATCATACAGGTTGTTTTACTTAAGATTCGTATCCTCTGAATAGGTGGTAGTACACATAAAATGCAACAAAAAAGCTGAAAATCATTAGTGTCTATCTTTCATAATAACCGAAAAAAGAATGGTTTTTGAAAAGTGGGTAGCAGGTCACTGGTCTAAGAATCACACTTGAAGCTGGATGTGCCTATCCGATACATTGACGCAGCAGCTGCTAGGTGATGTCGCAGTTTGTTTTGACTATAATTTCCAGCAGTTTCCAAAAGTTGACATTTTTAGCAAATTTTTGTTGATTTGCTTAAAAACAAAAAGAGTTTTTTGTTCCTATTGATAAATACTATCACACATGCAATTTATACGAAAGTTGAGTAAAACATCCTGTATGTAGACCAACAATTTCTACCAATACATTTGACGGAGCAACTTCAGAACATAACTTATTGCGATCTTGTATTCGTCATCAAGTACTTAGCTAAGAAAAAAAAATGTTGAGTTCGCAGTGCAACCTTAGCATCACTTCTGCCAAAATCATGAAGCGATGTTGTTGTTATTGTTGGTTGTAGTATTATGATAATTTTGCAGTAAAAAGAATATCTTTAGGAGAATACCCTGTACTGGAAAATTATTTTATAGAAACCAAAATGTATAGGGCATTTCACCTTGTTTTGAAATCTTTCTTACTTCGTTTGTACGTCATACTGCATGACGTTTTACCTTTATTTTCTTTCTGCATTTTATAGAGCATTATTTAACTTGTCACTATTCGACTTGGGTCAAGTATACCTGTTTTGTGAAGAATTAAATTTTGCATTCAATGGTGTATTCATTAAACATATCACTGGCACAGAATTCCGTATCTAGCGGTAGCGGGTACGCTACAGCTACCACAAGCACAAAATAACACTAATGTATGTTCTAATAACAACTGTCCTTGAAAACAAAATTTTATCCAAATTGCATTTGTGACTTTTTTATTTTGAAGGTCTATAGCTTTGTAACATTTCATTTTTGAACATAGATATGTTGTGCTTAATGGCCTATTTTGATCAAATGCATTGACCCTCAGGAATTGGCATCGTCTGCTCGAGATATCCTACATGTAAAATGGGTGAAGTCCCATTTAATGTTAAATATCTAGCTACATTTTAAAGCAGGCGTGGAATTAAGTCGTGAACTTAGAATTCCAAAACAAAAACCATTCAAGAAAAAAATTACTCGATACGAATATCAATATAAAGGACAAAGTAAGAGATATCCAAAAACCCTGAAGTACCCTGTACGTTTTAGGTTCACTAAAAAGATTGATTAGTACAGGGTATCCCCTAAAATGTATCTTGCCAATACGAGAATTACCATATGACTAGCCCCAAATAATAATGATAATATCGCCTCGTAGATTTTGCTGGAGATGCTGAGATAGAATAAGACTGAACCAGGATCGCGTTCGATGCTCAACGAGATTTCCATAGTTATTTCATGATGAACATCAAATCACACAAAGTTATGCTCGAAGCTTCTCGTATAATATGTACCGATACAAATTATTTGTCTGTGTGACATATGATCGTTTTTTCGATAACACAGAAACAAGACAACATGCACAAAGTTTTCTTAGCTTTTTGGTATGAAAGTTAAATAAAATCCTATTTTACCTAACTGTCTCCATTTTGATAAACCTAATAGTTTCTGAAAAAACAGTAAAAACCCTCTGGGGACATGGCTTACCCTCATCAGCTTCTCTGGTTCACCACTTTTGAGTAGTAACTTTTAAGGGGTTATTTAACATATCACAAAGAAGGCCTATCAAAAATCCAAGGATATACCTCAATTCCCCTCTATTTTTACAAATTTGACTGAACTGTTACCGTGGCATTAAAATATACATATATTAGAAACTGTTCATTTGTGCTAAAAACATAACAGTAAAATGTTCAGGAGGTCAAAAGATTTGGTTATAACATTTATTTTTTCAAAACACATATACATGACGTGTCTTCGAAACTTTTAATTGTATTCTTGTAAACAAAAATAATCATGTTAAAATAAATGATTTAAAAGCAAATTATTAAAAAACAATTATTTGCATAAACCTTATGTATTTTAGAACAAAAGAGGCTCAATGCTATTTTCTCATGTTAATTTTCAGAGTTACATCGTTTTACGGAAAACGTTAATTTTTCTGCGTTTAAGGTTATTTATGGAATTTACGAACAAATCAACAAAAATAAAGATCACTTATGTGCTTAGCATTCCGAAATCATTACGTCAATCGTAATTTTATCTCTGATACATTCGGCAACATTGCTGGGTTCGGTAGGGTAGGTAGGCTTGCTTAAAATTATACAAATGGGTCTGTAAACACTGTAATATGTATCGGGTCCAAGAACGACTGTCAAATATCACCAATATTTTTTTTTCATATATTTTTACCCCTCGAGGATCTTAAATATTGCTTATCAGAAATAGATCAATATTATGTAAAATATACACATTTTAAAAATCAAAAAATGCGGGTCTACTAACGACCCTACCATATAGCGGGTCCGACAACGTCGATTAAACCAATATATATATATATATATATATATATATATATATATATATATATATCTATAGGGCCCCACTATGCGTCCCCCCATGTAAAATCTTAGGTTCAAGCAGCGTCCGAAGTCACTCGGCGTCCGGATATACGGACGCTGGGTGACTAGTGCCTCAAAATTGCACCACATGAAGCTTAAAGTGTCTAGATGACGAAAATGTAAAAATTAGCTGTGCGCAGTTTGACACCCATTTCTGATTCGTGTATAAAATCGTAGTTCGAGCGTTTGCAACACGCAGCGCTAATAGCGCGCGATTTGTATACACTTGTATACAAATCGGCAACGGTTTACCCTGCGTCCCCACACATAACAGTAATTTTGTTGGTAACACTGATAGCTTTATCGCTAGACAGTGACGTCATTTCAACGGGACTTCACTTTATGCATTGTATTTCTGAGTAAAGATTGCGTCATTTAAGGTGACAAAAATTCTTTCATATTATATTTTGTTAAAGCTAATAAACACTTTTAATACATTTTATTTATGCGTTATTTAAACTTCGTTATTAAAACGGATTTGCTTGCTACTACAAATGGGCGATAATTTTAATAAAATTGTAAGATTTAATAAGATGGATAGAATTTAAGGATATTCTTTCGTTCTCAAAATCTGTGTGGGATATTTACACGTAATTGAAAGCTTTATTTAAATTAAACAAACATTATGCATTATTATATTATCATTCGGTATTTAATCAATCACTGATGCTGTTAGATAATAATAAATCAAAATTTACAATTAAAATATAATTTTATGGCATTTATTATATTACGTTAATTTGAACAAACTTTAAAATAAATATGTAGAATGTCGATTTTTAAAATCTTCACAATTCTTATCTATCAGATTGTTGACTTTACAACATTTTTTTAAGTTGCCGTGTAAAACAAAAACGTCAATTTTGCACCCCTTGTGTTTTATGTAAATAAATAAGCAATACAGTCCACTCAATCTGTCATTTGACAACATAAGATATGTACAAAAATAAATTAGGCAATTTCTGTTGATAGATGATTCTTACATATTATATTTTGTTAAAGCTATTTAAGAAACACTTTTTATACATTTCATTTATGCGTCATTTAAATTTCGTTATTAAAACAGACTTTCTTATTGCTACTACAAATGGGCGATAATTTTAATAAAATTGTAAGATTTAATAAGATGGATAAGAATTTAAGGATATTCTTTCGTTCTCAAAATATGTGTGGGATATTTCCACGTAATTAAAAGCTTTATTTATTTAAATTAAACAAACATGATGCATTATTATATTATCATTCAGTATTTAATCAATCACTGATGCTGTTAGATAATAATAAATCAAAATATACAATTAAAACATAATTTTATGGCATTTATTATATTACGCTAATTTGAAAAACTTGAAAATAAATATGTAGAATGTCGATTTTTAAAATCTTCACAATTCTTATTTATCAGATTTTGACTATACAACAATTTTTTAAGTTGCCGTGTAAAACAAAAACGTCAATTTTGCACCCCTTGTGTTTTATGTAAATAAATAAGTAGTACGCTTTTTGTTTTCTTTTTCTAATATTGTTGGTTCCTGAAATGGTAAAATATAATTGAGGAATGTTCCTCCTCCTTTTTCTCTTCTTTTTTTGCATAATATAAAAAAGTGCATAAAACTTGGATCTGAGATAGTTGATTTCAAATATAATAATAAATGAAAAACAATATGTCAACAACACAAAAAAGAATCCTTTCATGTTAAAAAATTCATGGTTTTTCTGTGAACAAAAAACCAATTTAATGATACTTTATGTATATGAAGATCCTTTGAAGAAGGAGTCAACTCGAAGTTAAGTAAAACCCCCAGGGGGAATTTGGATAAACCCATCAAGTTTATATTTTAATAATTGATGACAGATGGAATTCAGTCGAATAGTACTGCTCAATTTTTATTATAATCATAATGAAACATAAACTCTGCATGCAAAGGATTAATAGCAGAATTGGAGGTCTCGTAAATGGCATCCTGTAAGTAATTTGTATTGTTAATACGATCCAGATTTGTGGAGTTTAAGGATCAGAAACTTAAAAGGTATTTAGTAAAGTGAGTGCCTAAAAGCTTCCAAATTTAGAACAAGAAAAAACTAAATTGTAATAACAAACATTATGCTGGTAACTTGTGATAAAGTAGTTAAAAACTGTATTTAAATCTTTACTTATATTTAATAATTGTTGTGTAACTCTATCAGAAAGGGTTATATTCTTGTACTTTTTGTAATAAATTTAAGAAATTATTTTATGCAATCTCTGTGTTTTCTTTATGTGTAAAGGATCTTTAAGATGCACCAACCACCCTGTAGATTTACTTTTCACTAATTTCAAAACTTTTAAACAAAACCTCTTCTTGTTTGTGTGGGCAATCATTGTCTGTCACGAAACAAAGTGGTCCTTCGACCCGGATGGTCAATAACAATTCTTCAGTTTGAGAATGCATAAAACAATTTCAACCTTAGCTTTTAATGTTAGTATATAGTAACCTTTTTGGGCGTGCAAATTTTTTTAACTTTTTTTGTTAACTTCTCTAGAAACCTTTTACTAAAGGTCTAATTTCAAAATGAATTACGAAGCACTAAAGATTAGTCGTACAAGTGCCAAAGCTACTATTACTCGAATTTCAAATTGGGTAGTTTCAAATAAAGATAGAGAGACACATGTTTTTCAGTTCCGAACTAGAGAAAAGAATTTGCAAACAGCCTTTGAAAGGTATTCTGAAGCACAAGATAACATTGAACTTCTAGTGAATTCTGAAGCTCATGATGATGCTGAAAATCGTGACGCAATTGAAGAGCAATATTATTTAACATTAACCGAAATATTAGAACGTATAGAAGAATTATCTTCACCTATGTTAACTAAACCAGAGCGATCAGAGCCAAAGACGGTGATTCTGCAACAACAAGCTACACCTTTGATTAGGTTACCCGAAGTTAATCTACAACTATTCACAGGAAATGTTGCAGAATGGCAGTCTTTCTATCAACTTTTTACTGCTTTGGTATCCAATAACTCCTCATTGACTGACGTGCAAAGGTTTTTGTATTTAAATTTGCGTGATGAACCATTAAAACTAATAGAAAATTTACAAATAACTAATGAAAACTTTTCCACAGCAATTAATATTTTAAAAGGAAGGTATGAAAATAAGATATCAGTGATCGGTATACGATCAAAATACCGACAATCATAATCCCGACAATCATAATCCCGACAATCATAATCCCGACAAGTCAAAATCCCGACAAGTCAAAATCCCGACAAATTAAAATCCCGACAAATTAAAATCCCGACAAATTAAAATCCGGACAAATTAAAATCCCGACAAATCAAAATCCCGATAAATAAGAATCGCAACAAATTATAATACCAACAAATTAGAATCCCCCCCGACAATTTAAAACTACGGCAATGTAAATTTAAATATTAATGGTAGGCTAGGTGAGTATTTTTCTTGTCATTTTTGAAAATGTCTGAAAGTGAAGTGTGCGAATTAGTTCCATCTCAAAAACGAAACCAGAAAATATGTGTGCGTGGATTCCTGATGGTAAAGGAAAGTTAAATTAAATTATTTGTTAATTAATAATAAACCTGATTGTTAATATTAGACCTTTATTATTTTACCTTAATAATATACATATATTATCAATACTATCATTTATCTCAGAATATATGAATAATATAAAAATTAGTTTAATTTGTCGGGGGGGATTCTAATTTGTTGGGATTCTTATTTGTCGGGATTTTGATTTGTCGGGATTTTAATTTGTCGGGATTTTAATTTGTCGGGATTTTAATTTGTCGGGATTTTAATTTGTCGGGATTTTGACTTGTCGGGATTATGATTGTCGGGATTATGATTGTCGGGATTTTAAATTTCGGGATTTCAAACCAAACCCCAGTGATCAATGCACATTTAGCTTCTCTTTTGGATATAAGTTCCATAAACAAAGGCTCTGCAATACAATTAAGAGAATTTGTAACTAACACAATGAAGAGTTTGGAAGCTCTTAGAAACTTAAACTACACTGACAAACAGCTTTTTGATTTCCTATTAATTTATTCGCTTGAACGTAAGCTCGACTATGCAAGTAGACGCAGTTTTGAGACTGATCGTAAGATTGATTCATTACCTAATCTTACAGAATTTTTTGAATTTTTGAACAAAAGGTGTACCATTTTAGAAAATCTATCAACAACCGAGATTTCATCAACCAAAAAGGTGATGAAAACCTCCTTACATGCAAACATAAAGGAAAATCACATGACAATTAAATAATTGTATTTTTTGTAATGTAAAATTTCATAAAATTTATTCTTGTAACAAATTTAAATTATTACCACATGCAAAAAGAATAAACTTTGTCAGGTCCAAAAGATTGTGCTTCAATTGTTTTGCCTCTTCCCATATGTCACCTCAGTGCAGAAGTATCTCCTGTAAGCAGTGTAATCAAAGACATCATACTCTTCTTCACAATAATAATGTTAACAGCAACACAACCAGTAATTCTCAAGGAAATCAAGGACCTCACCATAATAGTAATGTACTTTCTAATAGGTCAAATTCTTTCAATAAATATTTAAAAACACAAAGTTTGCCTGAGCAGGGTGATGACAAAACAAATTCTCAAATTAATACAATTCCTTCTGGTTCTCAAGAATTGATACAGCGTAATACTCAAGGTATGTCACTTAGTTCTAATACTCTCTCTGCCTTATCGATCAAAAATGTTCATGTACTATTGGCTACAGCTTGTGTTACTATTTACAATTCTCAGGGAGTCCCTATCACAGCTAAGGTGTTACTTGATTCTGCCAGTCAAAGTTCTTTCATCTCAGAAAACTTAGTTAAAAAACTTAACTTCAATCCTTATTGTAAAACATTAAATATTTCAGGAATATCTGGAAGTACCATAATTTCTGACAGAACGATTAATTTAGTTATGCATTCCAATGTGTATGAAAACAAAAATTTTAGAATTTCTTGTTCTATATTACCCCGAATAACTTGTATGCTTCCACAAGTTAATATTAATACTAGTAAATTTAATATTCCAGATAAAATAATCCTTGCTAATCCCTTCGTTTACAAACCATCTGAAATAGATATTTTAATTGGAGCAGATTGCTATTATAATCTTTTGAAAAAAGGTGTATTCCATCTTGGAAAAAACCTCCCAGTACTTCAAAGTACTCATTTAGGATGGGTAATTGCAGGTACAGTTCCGTTTCTCAATTCTCAACAAAGAAATTTATTACCTAAAGTATACACTTCCTCCTCCATAATAAATAATCAACCTTTAGTATCTATGTTTACTCAAGTACGAGACTCACCATCTCTTGATCAATTAGTTACTAAATTCTGGAATACAGAAGAGATTCCGGAAAAGGTCCCTCTAGCCATGGAAGATGAGCTAGCTGAAAAAATGTTCGTATCTACAACTACCATCTCAAATGATGGTAGGTTTCAAGTGAATGTTCCTTTGAGAACCCCTCAAGAAAACTTAAAGCTTGGTGATTCTCTGTCGATTGCAAAGAAACGATTTTTTAATTTAGAAAAAAGATTTCAAAAAAGTCCTTATTTCGTTGAATATAAAAGATTTATTGACGAATACGTTGAATTGAATCATGGAAGATTCGTTCCCCTTACTCAAACAAATAAATCGTCACATCAGAAATATTTTTTACCCCACCATGCAGTGATTCGTGAGAATAGTGTCTCAACGAAACTTCGAGTTGTCTTTGATGCTTCATGCAAAACCACTTCAGGTCTGTCATTGAATGACATCACTCTTAAAGGTTTCAGGTACAACCTGATATCTATGATATTTTGTGTAGATTTAGATCTTTCAAGTTTGTGTTAACTCAAGAGATTGAACAAATGTTCCGAAAGATAAGAATAAATCCATCTCAAACCTTTCTGTTAAACATCTTGTGGAGAGACAATCCTGATAAACCACTCATGTGTATTGAACTTTTGACAGTAACATATGGAACAAATTCCGCTCCATTTCTATCAACCCGTGTACTACAGGAAATAGCATTAAAATATGAATCTGATTTTTCTCTCGCCGCAGAAGCTTTGATGAAACAAACCTACGTAGATGACATTCTTTGTGGTTGTGATGACCTTACAAACTTAGAAAAACTCTATAATGAATTAAATACTCTTTTAAACTATCATGGATTCAAGGTCCATAAATGGTGTTCTAATTCAGAAACATTTTTGAGTACATTTTCTGAAGAAAGGATTCTCGAATATGATATTAATTTTGATGATACTCCTAATAAGGTGCTCGGATTAAAGTGGAACCCTGTAGCAGATTTTTTGTGTATTTCGATTCCCAAAGTTTCTTCAAACTCATTGCAAGGTCCTATAACTAATAGAAAAATCCTTTCAACTGTAGCTCAGTGCTATGATCCTCTAGGATTGCTCTCTGTCGTCATAGTTGTAGGAAAACTATTGATTCAGACACTTTGGTCTTTAAAATTAGGATGGGATACAGTTGTTACTGATAATCTCGTACAGGAGTGGCAAAAATTTGTAAATAATCTTTCTGTTTTATCAAAACTAAAGATACCTCGGTATTTATATTTAAATAAATCTATAAAGAGCGTAGAGTTTCATGGATTTTCAGACTCGAGCCTAAAAGCTTACGCAGCATGTGTATATATTCGTACTTTGTATTTGGATGGATCTATATCTTGTAATTTAGTGTCTTCAAAATCTAGAATAGCACCTCTAAAGGTAATCTCTCTTCCTCGTTTGGAATTGTGTGCTATGCTTCTTCTTTCAAGATTAACGAAAAAACTTTTGCCTATTTATGAAAACAGATTTACAATAAATTCTGTGAGTTTGTGGTCAGATTCCCAAATAGCTTTATTCTGGATAACTTCTCATGCTTCACGTTGGACAGTTTTTGTAGCTAACAGAGTATCACAAATACAAGAATTAACAACAGGATTCAAGTGTTATTATGTCAAATCCAGCGAAAATCCTGCCGACCTTCCTTCCAGAGGGATGTTACCTCAAGACGTTTTAAACTGTGAAATTTGGTGGTGCGGGCCTTCTTTTCTAAAGAATCCTAATTTAGACATTTCTGAATTTGCCAAAAATCCTGTTGTGCCAGAAATATCGGAAGAAAGGAAAATATCTCATGTTACTACAAAAATAACAGGTCAGTCTGCCTTTTGGGAACCTATATTTTTAAAATTTTCAATTTTCTCTAGGCTTCAACGTACTGTTTCATATTGTTTGCGTTTTATTCAAAACTTCATTCTAAGAATACTACAGGTTAAATATTTTTCAAAGGAAATCTCTGAACTGCAAAATAAAAAACTTCTTAGTAATAAGAATTTGCTTTCTCTTAACCCCTTTTTTGATGAAAAGGATGGTATCTTGCGCGTTGTTGGCAGGTTAGAAAATGCGGATGTTAACTTTGATCAGAAACACCCAGTTTTGCTTCCTTCTCATAATTATGTTGTAATTCTTATGTTAACCCAAGAGCACACACGTTTGGGACATGCTGGTGCTCAAACAGTTTTATCGAATTTCAGATTAAGGTTTTGGCCGTTAAATGGATTAAGAGAAATAAAAAGAATAATCAGAAACTGTGTGACTTGTTATAGATTCAGAGCTCAGCCAGCTCAACAATTAATGGCAAGCTTACCCAAAGATAGAGTTAACGTTACAACACCTTTTCAAAAGGTAGGTGTGGATTATGGTGGTCCCTTCATGATTAAATCGTCAAAGGTAAGGAAGGCGCCTTTAATCAAGGCATACATAGCTATTTTTGTTTGTATGGTAACCAAATCGGTTCATATTGAATTGGTCACGAATCTATCATCTGAAGCCTTTCTTATGACATTGAAAAGATTCATTTCTCGAAGAGGAAATCCTCTTTAGTCTACAGCGACAATGCTTCCAATTTCTTAGGGGCAAAGAATCAGTTAAAGGAATTACATAATTTTTTTTGCACTCAAAGTAATTTAAAAGGAATCCAAGACTATTGTGCTCAAACCCAAATTACATTTAAGTTCATTCCTCCTAGAAGTCCCCACTGGGGTGGAATTTGGAAAGCAGCAATAAAAAGTTGTAAATATCATCTAAAGAGATTAATAGGTAATTCCACTTTTACCTTTGAAGAATTTTATACAATTCTAACCGAAATAGAAGTCATTCTAAACTCACGCCCATCTGTCCATTATCTAATGACCCAAATGATTTGCAATGTTTGACCCCTGGACATTTCTTGATAGGGTAACTTCCATTTCTGAAAATCGACTTACCCTTTATCAAAGGATTTCTCAAATTCAACAATTATTTTGGAGACGATGGTCTATTGAGTACCTCAATCGCTTGCAAAATCGACCTAAATGGGTTTACAATGTTCCAAACTTAAAAGTAAATGATTTGGTTCTGCTAAAGGAAGATGATAAACCTCCTCTTAAATGGCCGCTGGCATGAATAATAGAGATTATTTTAAGTCCTGACAAGAAGGTCAGGGTAGTTAAAGTTAAAACTCAAAATGGTTGTTTCACACGATCCATAACTAAGATTTGTCCTCTTCCACAAGATAAATTAATTGAAGAATTTCCCGCAGAAATTTAGAAAAAAATAATAATACGAACTTAATATTTCTTTTTGTTTTTGTTCAATCTATCTTTTAATATGTTTATTAATTATAATCCCTTTGAGGTTAGAACTCTCAAGGCCGGGGAGGATGTTCGGGAAACAATCCCTTCATCAGTTCTAGTTCAACTTTGTTTCACCCTGTATATATTTATTTTGCGGCGAACTGTTAACTTGCCACTTGTTTTTTTATACGTTTTTGCGCGTTGCTGACGTCTGTACGCTTTTTGTTTTCTTTTTCTAATATTGTTGGTTCCTGAAATGGTAAAACATAATTGAGGAATGTTCCTCCTCCTTTTTCGCTTCTTTTTTTTGCATAATATAAAAAGTGCATAAAACTTGGATCTGAGATAGTTGATTTCAAATATAAAAAAAATGAAAAACAATATGTCAACAACACAAAAAAGAATCCTTTCATGTTAAAAAATTCATGGTTTTTCTGTGAACAAAAAACCAATTTAATGATAGTTTATGTATGTGAAGATCCTTTGAAGAAGGAGTCAACTCTAAGTTAAGTAAAACCCCCAGGGGGAATTTGGATAAACCGATCAAGTTTATATTTTAATAATTGATGACAGATGGAATTCAGTCGAATAGTACTGCTCAATTTTTATTATAATCATAATGAAACATAAACTCTGCATGCAAAGGATTAATAGCAGAATTGGAGGTCTCGTAAATGGCATCCTGTAAGTAATTTGTATTGTCAATACGATCCAGATTTGTGGAGTTTAAGGATCAGAAACTTAAAAGGTATTTAGTAAAGTGAGTGCCTAAAAGCTTCCAAATTTAGAACAAGAAAAAACTAAATTGCAATAACAAACATTATGCTGGTAACTTGTGATAAAGTAGTTAAAAACTGTATTTAAATCTTTACTTATATTTAATAATTGTTGTGTAACTCTATCAGAAAGGGTTATATTCTTGTACTTTTTGTAATAAATTTAAGAAATTATTTTATGCAATCTCTGTGTTTTCTTTATGTGTAAAGGATCTTTAAGATGCACCAACCACCCTGTAGATTTACTTTTCACTAATTTCAAAACTTTTAAACAAAAACCTCTTCTTGTTTGTGTGGGCAATCATTGTCTGTCACGAAACACATCCAAGGTTCTAGGTTTCACATTTCAGTTATACCTATTTATTATATTAAAAACAACAGACCAAACACTAAAAATCTGGGTTATATATGATATAATCCAAAGTAAATCAAAATAAAAGCACTCATTCGGAGCATTTACAAATTAAATATCTTTTAAACAGTTCCAATCCCAAGAATTTAATGGTTAACAACCTGTCGTTTTGCGTTGCTACGGTTGCTATTCAAAAAATGATATCATATCACTGAAGGACATCGACATTTAGTACATTGAATGCACAGCTGTTTTTCTTTTTAAAATAATAATTGCAAACAATAAAATACCACTTTACTGAATTGGATAAAAACTGTTTCAGATAACGTTGGACATTTTATAATAAAATCGAAATTTTTATTTCTTATAACGTTGAAATTTTTATTTTTGTTTGTGCTGTAGTTAAAGTCTATTATAATATAATTTTTTTTTGTAAATTCGTTATCTTTAACGTTTCTAATTTTAATACTCTGAGTTTAAACTTATTCCTAACAATATAAATATCTAGGATATTTGAAACAGGCTGTTAAATTCATTATTAATAGGCTGTTTAAATTTATAAGAAACATTTACTTAAATAGTTACTTAACGTAAAAATGTAAAGTCACTATTCGGTTTAACGAACAACTTTTAACAAAACTTCTGGACCCGGATTGTTTTGGATTTATTATATATCAATTTTCTTGTCCTAAATCAGCATCAGTAATCGATTAAATATAGTGAAAGATAATAATTGTTAATTTATGTTTAACTTGAATCAATAAATCTTTGAATTCCTTGTAAAAACCCTTGTCTATATCCAACCTCGTGCACCTAAAAAATGAAGTAAGCACTAATAACGAAAACAAAAATGTCATTTTAAAAGATTCGCAGTCAATAATATTTCTTGTTACATAACATAAATTAAGTAAAACGGTTTTTTGATCCTTGATAATCGGCGATCTTACTTTTTACGCTTTATTACTAATTACTAAAGACGATAGCTTATATATGTAAACCCATTTCTACAGCAATAATTGTTGGAAATCGTCGATGGAAAACTTTAAATATAAACGAAAACAAAATGTTTTAAAATACTTTAGTATTTTAGATTTTAATTATTATGGCCGCCATATTTCATCCGTCCTTTAAAATTTGCAAACGTTGACATCAAATTTGAAATTAACGACCTTGAAAACCCCTTTGTAGAAAATTTCATACAAATCCAATTATATTTCGAGTTTTATGATGTTTTTATGCATAGAGCATTTTAAATATGAAAGCCTTTTAAATAAAATGCATACACATAAAGAAACGGAACTAAAAGAATTTATTAAGTAGCATTAATCAAATAGAAATGTTTTTGTCAGTTTAAATGACGTAATCTTCTCAGAAATACAGCGAGTAACATGACACCACAGACAGGCAAGCAAGCTGCTAAACTTTAGAAAAATAAAATGGACGCTGAATAAACCTATAGTTTGCTAACGCTGACACTGACGCTGACTGATACCGTCATTTATATACACTTTATATACGCAGGACGCTGGGCGCTACGCTTTTGGTCCGGACGCATGGTAGGCCTTTATATATATATATATATATATATATATATATATATATATATATATATATATATATATATATATATATATATATATATATATATATATATATATATATATATATATATATATATATATATATATATATATATATATATATTTGATATTTGATCACCATATTTAATTTAAGTTTTCTCTTTTTATTTATTTATTTAGTTTTTCACACAAACACTTTATTTAGTTTTTCACACAAACACACACACATCAGTAATAAAACCACACATAATCACGCATGCATACACACACACAAACACATACACACTCACCTATTACTTACTTACTTAATTTAACACCATTCACATTTACATGAAGATTTCATACTCACACATTATTGTATTCACACAAACACACACACATTGTTCATAAAGAGATTAATCCAGTAGCAATTATTATTATTTTTATTTTAAAACAAAAAAATTTTCACACAAAAAATTTGAATTTTAGACATATTGTAATTAAAAATTTTATTTTGTATAATTATTAGGACTAGTTTAGTTTAATATCTTGTTAATTTTTGTAAGTATTTCTAGATAAGTTAATTTTATAGTTTTGCTCATTTGTTTTGTTTTTCGTAGCGCCTTGAAAATGAAGAAAAAATAACATTCTTCGAAATATTGGCAATTACAATTAAAATAAACGAGATATAAAAATAACTATATAGGCTTATTCCATTGATATTAATAGATTTATATATATATATATATATATATATATATATATATATATATATATATATATATATATATTAGAAGAAATAGATCTTCTACTAACATATAGACAACTTAGAAGAATGCTTGTTCTGAGAAATATCATCCAAACAAATCAAAACGGAACGGTAAGAATCTGACACACGCTTGATGAAAAATATCATCCAAACGGAACAGAAGAGAATATAACTTGTTCTGAAAAGAGCAATTCTTCAAAACTATAGATTCGTTCAAAGGAACGACTGTAGATTGATGCACTACACACACCAACTCCGGAAAATGGCCAAACAAATCGATAAGCCATATTTATCGTAAAAGATTATAAAACAACTGTAACTAATTGAGACCAAGCTCAAAAGGTTCTATAATAAATAGATATCCCATAAAGAAGACGGTCAAAAAGACCTATAAAGGAAGTATGATCACAAAGACCAAAAATACTCTGCACCAATTAAACGACAGAAGTATGAAAGAATTTTGGAAAATCAAAGACAAAGAAAACGATAATTCCAAAAGGAATAATTTGTTCTGAAAAGGACACACAAATTAGTGTGGTCTATAATGACCGAAGGATCGAAGATCCGCAAGGGATGGAAAGCACTAAAGCTTTTATAGGAGAAAACTGTTTCATAAAAGAAACTAACAGATTAGCTTGATCAACGAAGTGACCTAAAGGACCAAAAGTCCTTACGAAAGTGGCCAAAGGTGGTAGGAAGGACCACAGTAGCTTTACCACACTTTTACTGGAACCCGACATCGGTGAAGGAATTTCTAATGCGCATCCCACCGCGCTATAATAGACAAAGCTTAAACAGGGGGTTTGAAAGAAATAAAAATTTCTGGGAGGGAGAAACTATTTCATAAAAGAGACATACAAATTTACTGGGTCAACGAAGTGACCTGAAGGACCCAAAGTCCTTATGAAAGTGGCCAAAGGATGGTAGGAAGGACCACAGTAGCTTTACCAGACTCTTACTGGAACCCGACATCGGTGAAGGAATTTCTAGAGCGCATCCCACGGCGCTATAATAGACAGAACTTAAACCTTCAAACAAATAATTCAACTTATAGAAACTATTCTAGGACATAAAATCCCAATAAATTATATTTTTCTGAAAATTCAACATAAAGTAATAACTTCACACAAATTTCTAAATAAACAGAATTGTCAAAATCAGGAAATATACTCTACACCATCACAACTTCACACAAGATTTCCAAGAAGATATTCAATCACTCAAATAAGAAGAGGGAACTCAACAAATCACGCAATCATTGTTTTATGTAACTCCCAAAGCTAAAAGAGGATAAGAACACAGCAGCACTGACCTGTCAGAACTATGAAAGAATATTATACCAACAGAAGATTAGTAAATATTATTTAGAAGAAAACTAAACCTAATTAGCAATAAGCAAAAATTTAAAGACCAAAAGATCCTAAAAGATCTTTATAAGAAGAATATTTAATTTTTATTAGGATGGCGAATAGACTCCTCTTGAGTACTAAAAAGATCATTTATCAGCTTTCAGTGCCACATTCACATTCAATCATACCAAGTGTATTCACCAAACCACAAATAGGGTTAAAATATATGTTTAGAAAAGAATAACTAAATAAACATGAGAGGGGTTAAAGGTTAAACATGACCTATTTATAATTCAAGGATTAGGAATCTTATTATTTGGAAAAGTCACAATGATTTTCCTTTAAATCTTTGACATGAAAATTTCCAACAGGATGTCCATCTAAATCTTGTAATTGATATACTAAGGGGGACAAAATTTTTGTAACTTTACAAGGAATATATTTAGGGGCTAGTTTCTTAGAGTAATCTTTAGAAGCATCAGACAAAGCAAAATTTCGCTTCCAGACTATATCCCCAACAGAAAATTTGAGCGGACGTTTTCATAAATTATAATAACGGGAATTTTGCTCATAAGCTTTATGTACTCGAGACTTAACATCTTCATATAATTCGGGAAGCTGAGTTAGCTCACGGGTCCAAAAGAGTTTGTTTACAATCTCTAAAGGTTTATTAGGATCAATAGGATTATAGAAATCTCCATTATCTGGAACATGTCGACCAAAAACCATAAAAGAGGGGGAGACTTGAGTCGAATCATGATTAGCGAGACGAATTGCAATATGCAATATCAAAAATATGTTTATCCCATTCACGATGAGAATCTTTAATGTAAGAAAAAATGGCTGTAACGAGAACTCGATTTACTCGTTCCCTACGGTTAACTTGGGGGTGATAACGAGCATTTAAGCAAACATTCTGTATTTTAACACTATCTAGGAAATCTCGAAATTCCTTAGAAATAAATTGTGATCCATTGTCAAACATGACCGTCTGTGGTACGCCGAATATTGGAAAGACTTGTTCCTTTAAAAACTTTATCATAGGTTTAGTAGTGGCATTACGTAATGGTTGTATTAAGACATACTTAGTAAACCAATCGGTAACAACAAGCAAGTACTGATTACCAGACTTACTTCGCCGCAACGGACCTAACAAATCCATACTAATTAACTGAAATGGAAAACTAACTTTCTTTTCGTTGCCCATAAGGCCTGCACGTGGAACATTCTCACTTTTCTGACTTGCACATATCTTACAAATTACGTACATACTTACTAACAGAATACCTAAGTTTTGGCCAATAATAAAATTCGGAGATACGGGATAGTTTTCGAAACTACAAAATGAGCAGCTGTAGGTTCATCGTGACACTGCTGCAAAATTTGTTTCCTATTAGCGGTAGGAATTACTAGTTTCCAATCGGAAATATTAGATTCAAGCAGTAATAAGGAAGGCAAGAATTTATATAATCGATTATTTCCGACTTTAAAATATGGATATTTTTCAGGAGAAGCTTGGACTAATCCTATCATATTAAGATACCAGTCATCAGGTTCGAGAGTATCGATATTCATTACAGAAATAGATCGAGACAAAGCGTCCGGAATAATATTTAATTTTCCTGGACGGTGCTGTACTTCAAAATCAAATTGAGAAAGACGCATACACCATCTAGCTAAACGACCTGTAGGTTCACGAATATTATGAAGCCACTTAATTGCTGCACAATCTGTAATAACTGTAAAAGGGGTACCTTCAACATAACCTCTAAAATGTTCGATACCAAAAATAACTCCTAATAACTCACGCTCAGTAGCCGAATATTTTCTTTCGGTAGAAGTCAAAGTTCGACTTGCGTACGCAACTGGATGTTCTGAACCGTCCATAATTTGAAACAATACAATACCTAAGGCTACGTCACTTGCATCAGTCTATATGTAGAATCGAGATGAAAGATCTGGAGAAATTAACACAGGAGCGGAACTAATACGCTGCTTAATCTTTTGAAATGATTGCTCAGCTTCGGAAGTCCAATGGATAGGATCTCCTTTCTTTTTACCTTTAATAAGAGCGGTAATAGGGGCTGAAAGTTCGGCATAATCTTTTATAAAACGTCGATAATAACTAACTAGACCATTCACACGTTTAACTTCAGTAGTATTACGAGGAGTTGGAAAATTTAAAATAGCCGATACCTTATCTGGATCAGTTCGCAAACCTTCTTGATCAATAACAAATCCTAAAAACCTTAAGGAAGAACGACAAAACTGACATTTGTCTAAGTTAATCGTGAAACCGGCATCCTTTAGTCTTAATCATAAAAGACTTAAAATCTTAATATGCTCCTCAAAAGTAGAAGACGCAATAATAATATCATCTAGGTATACAAAAACCTTCTCATCTAACATAAGAGGACCTAAAACTTTTTCCATCCATTTCTGCATTGTTTGGGGACTGTTTGATAAACCAAAAGGCATTACAGTAAATTCAAATAAACCTTTACCATCACACAAAACGCAGTTTTCGCACAAGAAAATTCCTCTAAAGGGATTTGCCAAAAAGCTTTACGTAAATCTATACTGGACAGAAATTTAGCATTACGCAATCTATTTAAAATAGCATCGGTACGGGGTAACGGAAAAGCGTCTTTCTTAGTTACACTATTTAATTTTCGTGCATCGTAACTGTTCTGTATGAAAACTGGTCGCTCAAAAAAAGCTAACGAATGCTATTATACTTTATCAAAATATTTCAAATGCTAATAATAATAATAATGGCCTGTATGTAAAAAAGACTTACCGACAAGTGCTGGTTCTGATCTTGCTTCATTGAAGAGATTTAACCATTACTATAACATTATGGCAAGGAAAAAATGAAGTAGGCAGAAGGAAGAGATTTAGGAAAATTGCCACTATAATTAACTATTAAATGGGAATCTAATCCCCTATGCAAACTTGCTATTTTAAATTAACTAATAACACTTTGCCGTTAAGTCGGGCTATTTTTGCGTCTTTTATTCAACTAACACAAAATTCATTTTTACTTTTAAAAACTATACAAAGATTACATTCCCACTATTTAACATATGCGCCGACGCTAACGTCGTCGAATATCCCAAAAATGATAAATTTTCAAAAAATTTATGGAGGAAATAAAACCAAACAACTATTTCTTTTTACGAAATAAACTAATCAAAACTTGGCGTAAACATTTCCCCCACCCCTGAAGGATGATGCGTAGTTACGACTTAAAAAACCTCAAAACAAAAAAGAATTATACATAAATAGATTATAACTATTACTCAAAAGTAGCTAAAACTAAAAATTACTTATTACGAGCACGTAAATGTGATTAACACTTACTGTGTAGGCAGGTTACGGGTAAATCTTTACCACAGGCCTCTGATAGACACCAGTTTTTGTTTTAACAGAAACAACCCTGGTCACGCAATCCTGGCCAGGAAAAGTTTCAACGATTATGCCTAATGGCCACTGAAGTGTAGGAACATTAGGTTGTTCTAAAAGAAAGACCCTTTTTAATAGGGTCAGAAGAGGAACTCCATCGCGATCTGCATTGAAGAGTATGCAAGTACTCGATTCGCCATCGCTTCCAATAGTTTTGAACCATGCTATCCAGAAGCTGATAACTATTGAGACGATTAACTTCATTATGATTAAGTTCTGATGTAGGAATCGACTTTAAGGGAGTGAGTGTTAAAAAATGTGCAGGCATAAGGGCAAGAGGTTCTGAGGGATCAGAACTTAAAACACATAAGGGCCTAGAATTCAATAGTGCTTCAATCTGATTAAGTAATGTGACCATTTTCTCATAAGTCAAAAGTTGACACCCAATGACCTTGTAGAGGTGGGATTTTACAGATTTGACGTTACTTTCCCATAATCCACCAAAATGTGGAGAGGGTGGGGGATTCATTTTCCAAATGATACCCTTACTAGTTAAGCAATTGCCTACTTTACTATTAAATGCTTCCGAGTTAACTAAACGATGTAACTCGTCTAAGTAGGCTTTAGCACCCACAAAATTAGTACCTTGATTAGTACCTGAGTACATATAAGCCACAAGCCCTCTACGAGCTAAGAATCTTTTATAAGCCTGCAAAAATGTGTCAGTGGATAAATCTGACACCAACTCTAAATGTAATGCCTTGGTGACGAGACACACGAAAAGACAAATATACGCCTTGTAAGGCTTAACACCTCTCCTTCTGTAAGGAATAATTTGGAGAGGATCCCCGTAATCCACTCCGGTGTGGAGAAAGGGTTTAGCTTCTTGAACTCTACAGCGTGGAAGACTAGCCATGAGTGGAAAAGTACGAACTGGACTAGATCTAAAACAAATATTACAGTTTCTAATACGCGATCGTACAACACTGCGACCGGCTAATATCCAATAGCGTTGACGTAAGAGCTAAAGTACAAGGTGAGGACCTGTATGAAGATTAGTACGATGGTAATAATCGATAATTAAATTCGTGAAAGAATATTTTTTAGGCAACAGAATAGGGTGTTGACTATCGAAATGTAGCTTCGAATTATGAAGACGACCACCTACACGTAATATGCCATCACGTAAGAACGGTCGTAGGTCTCTGAAGGAAGGAGAAGGATCCTTATTCTGTTGCAACCAACGAATCTCGTTACTAAAATGTTTTCGCTGAACAAGTCTAATAAGAAATATTTCAGACCTTTCTAAATCTGTACAACTGATCTCAGGCAAAACTGATAACAGTTTACAAAATCTTAATATGTATACCATTGACCTTAACAGTTTTAGCCAAGAAGAAGATCGTTCAATGAGAGACAACAACGGATTAGGTTCGTCTGGTATAGAAACCAGCGCTACTAATTTTTCTTCTAAACTAGTACTATTTTGATCATTAAGAGATCTAATAGGCCAACAATTCTTAGGTTCTTTTAACCAAGATGGTCCGGTAAACCAATCTTTGTTTTCTAAAAACTGTTTAGAAGACAAGCCTCGGGAAAGTCCATCGCATATATTCTCTTTGCCAACTATGTGATACCAATTAGAAGATGAAACTACTTCTTGTATGCGAGAGACGCGATTAGCTACAAAAGTTTGCCATTTATGGGCAGGAGCATTAATCCAACTAAGGGTTACCGTCGAATCGGATAATGCGACGATATCGTGAATGTCTATGCGAGAGCGATAGGTATCTAAAACAAATTTTACTATTTTTGCTAATAAGTGTGCTGCGCAAAGTTCCAACCTAGGAATCGATATAACTTTCAGAGGTGATACTTTGGTTTTAGCGCAGAGGAATGAACAAGTCACAACATCATGAGTCTGAAACGAAGATAGACCATTGCACCATAGGAAGTCGTGCACGCGTCTGCAAATCCTACCAATGTTATATGCGAACCCGGAAAAACTTCGGTAAATCTAGGGGTTTTAAGTTTGGTCAATAAAGAGAGTTCATTTTGAACCCGTTTCCAAGCAGATGTTATAAACTCAGGAGGGCACTTGTCCCATCCAATTTTCAACATCCACAATTGATCTGAAGCGTCACAGCGGCCGGAAAACCTAAAGGATCAAAACATCTAGCAACAACTGATAAAATATTGCGTTTAGTACAGGAGTTATTCGAGCAATTACACGAAAATGAAAAAATATCATTTTTTGGGTGCCACTGCAATCCAAGAACTTTCAAACTATCCATTTCGAAGTCAATGGCTTGTGTAGTTCTATGGTTTGGATCTATATGATAAAGAAAATCTTCACTATTTGTGGCCCATTTTACTAACTGAAACCCTCCCCTTTTAAAGAGGCCAATGAGTTGCTGGTGAAGCACAACAGCTTCCTCAACATTGGGAACACTGCAAGTTAGATTATCCATATACATGTCACGTAGTACTACTTGTGACGCCAATGGGTAACTATCTTTCTCGTCGTTTGCTAACTGATGTAATGTACGCAAGGCTAAATATGGCGAAGATTTCACACCAAATGACACTGCATTTAATTCATAAACGGAGATCACATCTGTAGGAGAAAACCTCCAGAGAATTTTTTCAAATCGACAATGCTCCTTATTCATCCATATTTGCCGATACATTTGACGTATATCAGCTATAAAGGCTACAGAAAATAATCTAAAATGGAAGAACATACTAACTGCATCAGATTGTAATTTAGGTCCTGTATAAAGTATGTCGTTCAAAGAGTAAGATGAATCCGTCTTTGCACTTGCGTCAAAAACTATCCTCACAGGAGTACTAGTAGAACCAGGTTTATAAATTGCGTGATGAGGTATAAAGTACGAAGGATTTGATGTCACCTCATCAAATAACTTTACTAAATGGCCTTGGGCCAAGTAATCTTTAATTATTTCAACATAAGATTCTTTAAATTCAGGGAATAACCTAAATCGCTTCTCTAAATTGAGAAATCTACGAAGAGCTGTGGAGTAAGAATCACCTAGACAAACTGGATCGAATCGGAAAGGTAACGAAACACAATACTTGCCAGAAGGCTGACGACTATATGTGGATGCAAATATTTTTTCACATTCCACGTCATCTGGATTTGGCAAAGTTAAAGAAGGTATATCTTCTTGTTCCCAAAATCTTTTTACCAAAGCACCTAAAGTGGGTTCAGCGGTTGCACAGAATGAATGAGAGACAACTGTCGAAGTTACAGGAGCCTCTCCCATTACTACAAAACCTAACAAGGTCTCAATGGCTACTGGTGTTTGAGGGGGGCCTACTATACGTAGGATCCTAACAAATGTGGAAATATTTCAGCACCAATAATACCATCGATTTGATTTGGAGCATAAAAATTATCATCAGCTAAACAAATGCCTTGCAAGTGTGGAAATGATTCAACATTGACCATAACTGTTGGTAAATCACTAGAGATTTTTTCCATAATTAAGGCCTGAAGACAATATTTAACTGAATGATCGAACTTTGAACGACTATGTTTGTACTACCCATAACTTTGCTACTAGAAGCCCCAATTCCTCTAACTTCATATAGTAGCTGCGGGAACTGTAGTTTTAAACGATTGCTAAACTGCAAACTTACAAAATTAGATTGACTGCCACTATCTAAAAGAAATCTACCAAGGTGTAAATTTCCATAAGCATCTAAAACGTTTACCTGAACTGTTGCAAGCAAAATCGTGTTGCTGGTGCCTAAAGGAGTCAGGTTGCTAACTGCACAACAATTTACGTTATCAATGACCAAGGATGTGGATGACTGAGGCTGAAATGAGAGTTGAATGGTTTCTATTGAACTATTTTTGGTTGTGCTAGGCACAGGAACTAAAGCATGTGGAGATGGCGCCTCAACATTTTTAGCAGTCAAATTATTAAAGTGCAACATAGAATGGTGTTTCTGTCCACATTGCCTACAGCTATTCTGACTAAGACAATTAATAATCCTGTGGGTTCCAATACAATTTAAGCAGAAATTATTTGCACGTATAAACTTGTAGCGTTCATGCGGAGATTGTTTTTTAAATTCTGCACAACTAGTTAACGGGTGGTTAACATTTTTACACAATTTACATTTGTTTGATTTATTATCCTGGACGACAAATGAATGTGTAACTCTAGATTTGGAATTACTATTATGAATTTGAATCTTAGTGACTGACTACGTGCACAAATCTTGGCTTGCTCTTTAACAAAAGTGATTACATCAGTATACGATGGCATTTTGGTTTTTCTATAAATATTTTCAAATAAACGTTGTGTTTCCATGTTAAGCTTACTTAAAGCCAGATACGATAAAATATAATCAGCTAAATCACCCATGTGTAATTGCTGTAAAGCTCGTACAGCTGTATCAAATTTTTCCAAAAATGAATTTAAACTATTAACAGACTCATTAGGGACCTGTTTAAAAGAAAACATCTGATCCAAGTAATTATTAGCTAAAACACGTTTATCTGAAAATTGTTCTTTTAAAGATTGATAAATTATTGAATAGTTATCGCCAGTAGGAGGAATTCCTGCACATACGCTAAGCGCAGTACCTCCTAAACTGCTTATTAAATAATGTACCTTATCAACATTTTCCAAGTCTTTATTTTTGTGTATGAGGCTATCAAAACATTCTATAAAGATAGTCCATTCTTTAAAATCACCATTAAACTTGGGTATTTGTAACTTGGGTAATTTGGTTTGTAAAGTATTGCTATTGGAATTATTTTCAACAGGGTTATTTATTAAAACTTTTCGCGCAACATCAACTATTGACCAGTAGATTTCTTCTACCGTATTTAAAGAAGAATAATCAGGAACATAATCATCCTCTAATTCTAATGACAGAGCAATTATTTCATCTAAAGTACTTGAAAATAATTCCTTAGCAGCCTCCAAACCTTGATATCTAACTCTGAAATAATCTTTTTGCTTCTCATCCTGCACTGATTTACTAGCATCATATATCTGTTGTATTCTTACAAAATACTGCTGTTTTTTAGCAGTTAATATTTTAAGTTTTTGTTTTTTTGATGTCAGACATCTTGATTATTAATAAAGCCTACTAAAATCTAATGTAAATAAGTATTGAAGAGAATAAACTAATTAAAAACAATTCAAGAAGTTTTAACGATATCCCACACTTACTAGTACGTAAGTGTGGGATCACTACTAGCAGGCGACAGAAGATATTGTCTTTATTTAATGGGCTGGACATCTCCAGTATCAATATAATACTTTAATACATTCGTACATCCTACAACTTATCGTACAACTTATCGGAAACTAGTTCTTTAAAAGCGGAAATTGTTTTCTTTAAAACGGCATTCTGTTTAGAATTTAAGGAAGCTTGATCGATAATTTTCGTAACTTCCATGAAGGAAATATTATTTACGGAATTTTCCACCGAAGAAATGTTATTGTAGAGGGTTCTACTGCAAAATCATACGCTCTTTCGTACATATTTAATTTTATCTTAAAAAGATGATCAAAATGTACTCCCAAAATAAAAGCTTGAGTAATGGAAGGAACTAATAAACATTTAATATTTTTTGTAACATTATCTAAAGTAATCGGCAAAATGATCTCACCGTCGCAAGGTTGGATAACACCGTCAGCCGTAGTAACACGAGCTACCGTTAACTTTCTTTGAAAAGGGATTTTATTTTCCTTTAAAAACTGTAAACCAGAAGAACCTATAATTGTATTTGATGCACCACTATCTAACAAACAAATAACTGGAGATCGTTGGATCCTAAGTATAAAAGGACGATTATCATACGGCATTTTAACACAAAGAGGTGCAATTATTTTTGAAGACATAAAAGTTTTTACTTTATCCAACCAGGATTTCCATTCTTCTGAAGAAGGCGAAAAATTATACTTTTTAATTTGTTCGGTTCGGGCAACTAAGTTGCACGCGGACGTGAATTGATTTGTTGGGTTTTTATCTTCGGTACCATTCCGGTAGAACGATTCATTACTGTATGATCCGCAACGGTACCTCCCTGAACGTTTTTTGAATCGCAGCTAGAACAAGAATTGGAGTATGCACCCACTTTACCACACTTATAACAAAATATGCGTCGTTTTTCGGAACACTGTCGATGTAAATGTCCAGACTGACCACAATTAAAACAAGGTTTACCTGTACTTGGATAATTCAGAAATATTAATTTTATTTTCTACGGGTTTTCTTACCTGACAATCATTTAACGAAAGACAAGCTAAGTCTAATAACCCATTACGTTTGGAAGGAGGTGGATGATACCTTTCTGATCTTAACTTAAGTTCTTGAATTTTTCTACAAAAATCTTTTAATGACGATAAGGTCTTAATATCCTGTAAACCTATACGTTCTGCAAAATAGGGATTTAAGTTCCGAACTATCTGTTCTACTTTCTCAAGTTCTACTTTAGGGTGTTCTAATCTTCTAAACAAAGCTTCCATTGACATTATATACAACGAAACATTCTCATTAAGTCCCTGCGTTCGATTTTTAATTTCATCTAATAAGTCTAACTGATAATCGATAGGTAAGAAATCTCTTTTCAAACATTTAACTAACTCATTCCAATCGCTAACCTCATTCTTAATACCTCAATACCATAATAAAGCCGCATCTGAAAATAAATCTATAGCTGAAACAAATAAGTCTTGTTTTGAGATCCGACGAGCCTCATATAAGTCATTAATTTTTTCTAAAAATCCCATAACGCTGTCGCGTTCAAACCGGCCAGAAAACTTTAAGTTCCATTTAAAAACGGTTACGGGCTTAACCGTCGGCTGTAATTGTAAAGAGTTTTCTAATAAATTTATGCGGTTCTCTAAATGCAAAAGCCTAGAATAAACTACATTACACAAATCCTCCGATAATTCCTCTGAATCCCCAAGTATTTTTTCAATATCTGTAAATGATTCTTTAATCTGTGTTACGTTAGTTTTAAAATCATATGGTTGTTTAAATGAAATCGACTTTAATGTTTTTTCTTTAGCTAAACTTCCTCTCAAAAGTGCACGACGTTGGTAATAATTATTGACAATCTTTAGACATCTGGAGAGAATTTCAAACTTTAATTCATCACCCTTTAAATGGTTTACCTCCATCTTAACAAAATATCGTAACGGTAAAAATTTTCCTTTCACAACAAATAAACGATAACCGTAATTAAACCTTCCAGTTTCTTTACACAAATCTTACAACATTATTAATTCCAACAGGAATCTTTATCTGAAAACATAATACAAAATCACCTGAAATCCTAAAATTATTTTCATCAACCAATATCTAAAACCTTTTCTTAAACTGCAGAAACAAAATCTTTCACGAGCCCCACAAGTTAGAATAGCCATTTGTAGCGTACAAAAAACACTAAGCCCCGCGGTGGACGCCAATTGTAACGCTAAACGTTCTATAAACTAAATAATAATAATTATTATACTTACGTTAAAAGATGCTCAAGATTACCACGGCTTGAGATTTAGCTCTATCTTACAAATTTTAATTTCAGGTCGCAGGTATTGGTTCTGCAGTTGTCTTATTTGTCAAAGGAGTAGATAAAGGTTTCAGAACTCAAATAAATACTTTAAAAGGGCGCCATCTGAATATGAAATTTAATGACATTAATTAAGCCAGAAAAGATATTGAATTCACTAATCAGAAAATGAACTTAGTTTACCAGGTTTTGGACAAAAGTTTTATTGTAATTTTTAATATCAGCATTAGAAAAAATGAATACAACATTCATAATTATATGGTTCCGTTTAGCTCCCTTGGTTTAGACTTGAAAACATATTTATTGGATAATAAAAGAAATAAAAGATAAAATACAGATATAACCAGAGAATATAAGAAACAATGATATCGTTAAACTTAAATTATTCAACTACTATTGAACTGAAAAGATTCAAAATTTATTGAACTAAAAATAATCAAAATTTATTGAACAGAAAATATTCAGGATTTATTGAATTTCAAATTATTCAAAATTTATTAAACATAGAATTATTTGAATTTTATTGAACGTAAAATTATTCAAATTTTAAGAAATTAGCTTATTCAGTTATGATTGAAGTTAATATATTCAAATCTTATTGAAATTAACATTCTAATATTAAACCCTACCAGAGAGCTCTCTTACGATAATAAATGATAAAAATCAACCATCCAAATAATCCATAAACAAGAACAAAATTACTCAAAAAGTTACACACAAAATAGATAATTCTTAAATTACAATACCTAGATCCTTTAGATCGAATTTATACAAAGCCAATAATTACTTGCATCACAAAAACCATTACTATTGACTGATAGAAACTGGAAACGCTTCTTATTAGGTGATAATTGCTGAATGTGACTTTTGATGAATTACGTTTGACTGCACCAGGTCCAAAGAAACTTTTTGGTAGTTCATTTCAATCAAACAAAACATTCGAAACAATCCATATGGTTCAACTAACTTTCTTTGTTAAATCACAGTTAAAACAATCCTGACTTTTTCATATTTTTATTTATAATAACTTGCGTCCGATAACTAACGGTAATATCTTTAAAATCTTAAACAATTTAAACACATTTAGCACTTGCTAGTTTAGTTGCTTCCGATAAAATCGATAATTATTTATTCTTATTCACATACAGAACGGGAATTTATTAATTTTATTATGAATCCGTCTGCAAATAAACGATAATCCCAAACACACACGTTATCTGTAATTTTTTAACGATGATTCCGTAACATTTCTGGAACCACTCGATTTTTAATAACATAAGTTCACTATTTAAAACTGGACGGTAGAAATAATTATTTTAATGACCCATAACGAAATAACGAGCCACTTTTATCTATAAACTGTACTGTATTCAGACCATCGGCTGAATTGTTAAACTGTACTATCTCGGAACCGCAATTCGAGGCAAGTGTCGTCTCTTAGAAAACTGAAGGTTATTTTTTTATATACTAAGTATTCTGGAGGATTGGTGTATGCAATTCTGCATACACCAATCAAAGAATCGCCTGTTCCGGTCTGAACAAATCAGGACTGTGAAGTCCACGTGGAGTCAATAGAGGAAGTTTTCTTAATTCCACTACTAGATTTTGACCTTAAAAAACTAGAGACTACGCAGTTTGTGTTTCCGCGGACGAATAATGCACACAGATGTTATATTAATAAATCTAGCAAACACATCAAGTTGTTTTTAAGCGCATATGTAAGTAACCAAAGAAGATTTTTAACACATAGCAAACATAAAGTTAGATAAAGGTGGTTTGTCTTATAATATTTTTACGGAACATCAAACCACAATATCTATGGGAACTAAACAAAGTTAGGTTTATCACGAACCATATTTAATAGTTTCCAGGATTTTAACAAAGAAGCTATTTCAACCAATGTACACGTGCGTAAATAAAATACAGAAAGTAATAATTTATTGCCCAAATATTTTTTATAATTCTAAGAAGATTTGAAACACAACCTCTTAAAATAATTTTTCTTTTATATAGAATTATTTGTACCAAATGCTGACACAAGTTTATATTTTAAGAAGAACGCAAATTTGCAGAACAGGACTTAAGATTTTTAGTAAATATGTAGACAAAACTACATTTATTCAGGACTGATAAAAATATACCGTTACAGTGTCTATTTCATATACAGTGTGTTTTTTGTAAACGATAATATAGGAAATCCAATGGAATTTTATCATTTTCCTGGTAAGTTTGTACCCTTGCAAATGTAAGTAGAAATTTTGGTATCAATCGAAAGAAGAACTCATTTTACGTCAAAAAAATATTAAACTTTATGAAGAAAACCAAAATCGATTTAGAAAAAGACTTAAAAAGCTTATGGATTTATTGCTTTTTGTAATAAGCTATTTAAAAAAAGCTGGAAGCTGAACGCCGATTGGTGTAGCGGTTAACGCTTCAGACTTCTAATCAAAAATCGCGAGTTCAAACCCCATCATCGTATACTTTTTTTTTAATTGTATTGCTTACTAATTATTATTTTTAGTACTTTATTACAACGATTATTAGTTTTATGCCCTTTTTTCATTTGCCTTTATGATGGGTAGTTAAAATTGTACAAAAAATAACGGTAAACCCCCGTAGCAAAAATATCTAACAATAAAAAAATTAATAATCGTTGTAATAAAGTTCTAAAAATAATAATTAGTAAGCAATACAATTAAAAAAAAAGTATACGATGATGGGGTTTGAACTCGCGATTCTTGATTAGGAATCTGAAGCGTTAACCGCTACACCAATCGGCGTTCAGCTTCCAGCTTTTTTTAATAACTTATTACCAAAAGCAGTAAATCAATAAGCCTTTTAAGTCTTTTTCTAAATCGATTTTGGTTTTCTTCATAAAGTTTAATATTTTTTTGACGTAAAATGAATTCTTCTTTCGATTGATACCAAAATTTCTACTTACATTTGCAAGGGTACAAACTTACGAGGAAAATGATAAAATTCCATTGGATTTCCTATATTATCGTTTACAAAAAACACACTGTATATAATCTTATCACATATTATTTATTTTATTACATTGTTAGGAATATTTGCGAGTGAATACGTATGACTTTGCTCCGTAACGAATTGGTTAAACAATTAAAATCTGAGGTTAACGATTGCGCAATCGACATCACAGGTATTCGAGTTAATTTACCGTGCCAGTTACATTTTTGAAACTTGAAGTCAAGTCAGATTTAGAGTAAATAGTCTCGCTCGCATCAATCCTCACCCAGACCAAATGTGTATATAGAAATCAATAACTTATATTTAATTTTTGCCAAGACTATTTGTCCTTGATTAAAATATAAACATACTTGACTGATTTATTTTAATTGATCTACTTGCTAATTTGTTTATTTAATTGTTAATAAATCACTATACATTCCTTACTTGACGACTTATTATTTATATGTTTAGTATTTGGGGGTTTATATTTTCAGCCATCGAGTATTCAAGATTGGGAAAAGTCGACCACATTGGTAGTAATCGCAAATGTGTTGTTCTTTTCATATTTTGTCGGCAAATACTGCAGCTATTTTAGACGACTCTTGGCCCACAACTTCACACTAGTTAGCTGGCAGCCGACAGATTTAACTGCGATTAAAGATTGTTACCGTTTCCAAATTGGTGATCCCCATTTTGTAGGTAACAAAATCCGAGTGGTAGAATTGAAATTTCTAAATATTTTTAATTTTCCGAAGATATGTGCCCCTATTGCCTTCTGCATTCTGACGTTGTTGATCATTTCAGTAGTTCATTCGTCTTGGAACCGAATCTTCAACCGCCGGGAAAAAAGCGTCCTTACTCTTACTGACTCACTGCAACTGTTTGCTGTATATTAGGGGGACAACATATACCGCCGTCTGATCGATTGGTGAATAAAATTTAATTCTAACAGCACATTATTAATGCATAGCACAAATGTTAAATCCACAATATTTTGGCGAGGAATTTGTTAATAATGAAAAACGATAACTTTTTTTCTTTAATCGTCAAATATTTAAAGTTAGAGAGTTTATTAAGATAAATCTATCATTATTTTGTGATATCAGAGACATTAGATGTTGTCTACTATAGACGTGAGGAGAGAATATTCCAGCCTGCAGTGAATGTGTTGAGTTCGAAAATTCTATTGTTTCTAATTTTATAAAATGCATAGATATTGAATCTTTATTCTAATTTCTTCTCTTTTCACTTTTCCACATAACGTTCTGCTGTTGGTCCTTTTTTAATCGATTCCAGACATATTCACAATACTCCTCCAATTGATAGAGTATAAGCTGAACTAATAGCTTCACATGGATAGGTGTTTACTGATAAGGCGTTAATTCTTGATTGATGATGTCTTGAACAACGTGCTGATCATTTCTCCTGCTGTGTACATACTGGTTATACTTCATCTGGCTATTACCTTATACTGAATATCCAAAGTTTATTCCTTGCTACTGTATAACAATTGTGTTATATTTCGAACAGTAACCATTTTATCAAAACAATGCTTCATATATAAGTTGTAGTATAGTTCTGATGGTATTTGAATTTTGAACAATTAGAGGTTATGGAGAAAAGCAAAAATAACAAGAGTATACTGCAAGGATAAAAGTTACGTAGTTAACAGCACTCCTACATCCTTAGATACCAGCCGCCGTTGGTTTTTCAAAAACCAAGTGCGGAAATATAAAGTGAACTTAGTAGTTTCCAATTACGCGTGGAATGTTTTCAATAATCAAGCTCAAGCAAGTTTTTGGCTCAATTCTATTTATAACTTATGTTAACGGCATGCTAGATTTTGAAGATATCAACAGGTAATGATTTGCTGACAAACATCAGTAATGTGATAATTTAAAGAAAACAACACCGAACGAACTAGATTACAAATTGTTAACAGTTTAGGAGAGTGCATTAGAAGTGTGCGGGAATGAGTTTTCGAACAGCCGCTCGGTCCGTACCTGTTCTCACGGAGACGGCCGACCTGGTCCGATGGCAAGTATGTGATCCCCGTCCATGCCCGTGAACAAAGATATTCTAGCCCGACTTCCTGTAAAGCACGCGGGTACGAACAACATTAGCTAGTTTCAGCATTAGATATCAAACTAAATATAAATAATATAAAATCTTAAAGTTTTTATTTCACAGCTGGTTGCAGGAATTCTACAGTCCTGAATAGTGTGCCCTGTCTATTGTGGTTAATTCATATAAAACTAATTAGGCAATCATAAACTCAGTTCGTCTTGTAAAAGATTTACTTAGTTACAAAGACTGAGTTAATAAGCAACAGGCACCAAGGGCATTGCAGCCCGAAATGAAGTATGCTCGTCTGCGCCTGCCGTTATTAATAAGCAGAAGACCGCCAAGCTATCCATCTGATCTGTTCCCTACGGATACGGGCGCGTTTGGGTTTTTCTACTAAATGAAGCGTTATGTCACAGTACGAGTATATACAGTGTGGAAAATAAGTAAGGAATAAATTCCATAACTCCGTTACTATTTGAGCTAGAGATATAGTCTAAAAAACATATGATAATGTTAATTATAGCGCATACGAAGAACGTATACTAAATTTGTGTCATCCATTTTTTTGACAGTTATGACGTCATTAACATTTTTTTTAAATAGCAACCCATATTTTTTATTTTACATTCGTATAGAGTTTTTTATTCTGATTTCAACGATATAACATACTCCATAGGTTACATAAGAAAATAATTAAGAAAAACGGCTCGAAGATTATTAAAATATTTTTTTTTATGAAAAAGAAAAAAGTTTTATTACAAAAAAAAGCAATTAGTTTAACATTGATAATTAAAAATATTACACAAAATGTTCAAACTGATGACCCTGCACCATCTGACAATATCCAAGACGATCATAAAAAGCAGCCAATACGTTTTGGATAGTTTGGGGAGTTATTAAGCCGCACTCGTGTGTAATTCTTGCCTTAAGATCGTCTAAATTATTGGGTCGATTTTGATACACCCTGCTTTTTAAGTGTCCCCAGAGAAAAAAATCTAATGGTGTTAGATCTGGGGACCTAGCTGGCCACTCCATTGCCCCTCTTCTTCCTAGCCATCTTCCTGGGAACACTTCGTCCAAATAACGTCGCACATTAAGGGCGTAGTGTGGAGGAGCACCATCTTGTTGGAACCAGATATTATTATTTGGAATGTCAAGATCGTTTTCATTAGGAAATAATACCGCTAACGCAGGTACTAATTCAAACTGTAAAAATTCCAAGTATCTTTCTCCAGTTAAATTATCGTCGAAAAAGAATGGTCCCAAAATTCTGTTTCCTACAATTCCGGCCCATACATTTACTTTTTCCGGATATTGGGTATGTGCTTCTTGCATCCAGTGAGGATTCACTCTACTCCAGTATCGGCAATTCTGCCTGTTGACATGTCCACGTAAGGAAAAAGTTGCTTCATCAGAAAATATTAGACGTTAAACGAACAGTGGATCGGCATTGCAAATGTCCATCATTTGTTCGCAAAATTCTTGCCTAAGATCAAAGTCAGTCTCTGATAACTCATGGACCAAAGTTACTTTGTAAGGATGAAATTTTTCCATTTTTAACAGGTTTAGTACTGAAGTGTGGCTCAAGTTGTAGTTTAAAGCAATGTTTCGGCTTGTTGAATGCGGATTGTCTTCTATTTCTAGCAAAATATCTAGTTGCACATTTTCGGTTAATACTGTCACAGGACGGCCTGTTTTTGGTAGATTCTTTACAGTACCGTGATCTCGAAATTTTTTTTCTATTTTGCTGACTGTGGATTGGCTTATTTCATGATCAGGATATTTGTCACTGAACAATCGGCAGACTTCTTGGTGGGTTCTAACGCGATCTCCATACCCAATCATAATTAGAATTTCAATTCTTTGGGTTTCTGTAAGAACTACCATCATGTGAGTGAAATAAAAGTTTTTGAACAGACAATAAGAATTTTCACCCTATTATTTTCTACTTATGACTGCTTCTTGTCAAATTTTTTTGTTTGTGTATCCATGGTTTTTTTAGTTGCCCGATTAGATATAGTCTCTTGATTATTTTTTGTTGAAATTTTACTAATCTGAATTTTAGAGCCGTTTTTCTTAATTTGTTTCTCATGTAACCCATGGAGTATGTTATATCGTTGAAATCAGAATAAAAAACTCTATACGAATGTAAAATAAAAAATATGGGTTGCTATTTAAAAAAAATGTTAATGACGTCATAACTGTCAAAAAAAATGGATGACACAAATTTAGTATACGTTCTTCGTATGCGCTATAATTAACATTATCATATGTTTTTTAGACTATATCTCTAGCTCAAATAGTAACGGAATTATGGAATTTATTCCTTACTTATTTTCCAAGCTGTATAACAATCAGTGTGTCTACTTGTGTGCCGGCACCTATCATGCCGTTAAGCCAGCTTCGAATATCACGCCCATAAACGAAACAGTGCACCGAAGTTTATCGGTCGACATCGCCTACGAACACCGGTAAATAATACCCAGAAACGTATTCAGTAAAATGTGGTGAGCAAATTTTTCTCACATTAAAATCTCTTGTTATGTATATAGTATAATAAAATAGGAAATAAAATTATGTGAATCAACAAAATTAATTGATGCATTTGAACAATTAGTTTGTTAGTAACTGAACTTAAATTAACGTACATAATTGAATATTCATTTACAAAACGAAAGCTTTATTGTTAATTATGTTTCAATATAATTATCTTTTTACTACCTTTGGATGATTTAAAATTTCTGTTAACGTCTTGTAAACGTGTAATACACTCGCAGTCGAGCGTGTAAATGAAATACTATATTACTATTATACTTAAAATTATTGCACGAATATAGAAATGTTAATGATTTGAAGATGGATAAAAGGCGTTTGACCACATTTTCATTTACACAAATATCTTGGAAGGGTTTTTGAAAAAGTATTTCCATAGATGAAATAAATTGAACGGAACTATGATGCGGCATATATAAACTTCCAAATAAACTTTCATCCGATTTCTTCAATGTTTTTTCAAATGTGAAAATCGCAGTTTCGTTCAACTCGGTACATGCATTAGTGAAATTTACGCATGTTTCGCATGTATGTACCTATACACTTTTTCGAATAAAGTTTTTTTCTAATTTATCAGAAGTTTGGTAATTCTTTGTCAATTAAAACAACCTCTGCTTCGTTTCCTGACTCTGTGTTTATTCATTCCGTACTACAGAGCACTCGCGCTACACAATTGGGGTTATCCGGCACTGGCTAATTTGATGTGCTAGGTCGCGTGTATGAAGTATAACTGCTGTCTACGTACTACCAGCACAAGCCAGCATGTTGTGCGGTGGATGGTAATTATTTTCGAGAGTCACGTTACTGTATGTTTATTATACTGTGGTTATGTTCTGTGAATGAAGCAACTCGCATATCTCTAGTGTAGGTGTATGTAATACTACAATCTACAAAATATACACCTCTAGTTGCTCCGACTCGTTGCTTTACCCTTGTATTAATGTAGTTATATTCAAATTTGCAGTTAAAAGTGAATTCTTTTTAGAACAATACCGAAGGTTTATCATAAATTATAAAAGTAGAAGTTCTTTTAAACTTGATAAAAATAGAGTTGTATCTTGTAAAGTTTTATTTTTTAAAACCCAAGAAATAACGAACAAAAACATTAACTGTATTTTCTTTTTGATATCTACAGCATGAAAAGAATAATAGTATTTGCACTTCTTGTTGGCGCCGTTTTGGCATATCCATATCCAGATCCAGACAGTAAAACTATAAGTGAGAAGAGTACAGCACCACCAACAGTCACAACACCATTAGGTAGCATACAAGGTTCAATTCTTGCAACGCGTCTTGGCAAACCAATATACGCATTTAGAGGGATCCGATATGCAAAAGCACCTATAAACGAGCTCAGATTCCAGGTAACATATGCATTATATCCAGGCCTCGGTAGCGACGACACGTCTAGAAGAGATACGTGCGCGTCTTGTATGTGATTCAAAATTAATATAAACATATGTAATTCATTATATTTAATTAATTTAATAATAGATTTTCCAAATTTACTTCACTTCCACTGTAGGCATACATAGGGAATCTGGCACTGTATATATTTGCTTTAATTAATTTTTTTTGACAGCCTCCAGTTGCCGTGGAAAAATGGGAAGGTAATTTTAATGCATCTGTAGATGGACCATCTTGTCCACAACCGGGTGTTGGTCCTACTTCTGAAGACTGTCTATTACTTAATGTTTATACTACAAAGGTATGGAATAGATAGTTTAATTAATAAATAGGAGAGATATTTTGGTTGAAAAATTTATTGGGGTTTTTACATAGTTAAGCAATACAAAAAGTCGAAAACTTAAATGTATCAAATGCAAACCAGAGACTGTCAATAAAAAACTCTCACAAACCCCGGTGAGTTTTATTAGCTTTAAGTTGGTGGCATAATAACCAGTACATGGAGGATGTTTAGTTTCAAAACGTGACGAAGCAAGCGCTGTAAGTAGACAGTCGGCCTTGGGCATATTAAAATGCATCGATTATAAATAATGCATTTATATTAAAAATATAAATAATTAAAAAATCACAAATCTAAAACTCCACAGACTAAAAAAAGAAAGATTTTAAAATTATAAAAGTTAAATGAAAATAAAAAGTTAATAGTGTTGACTAATACACACAGTCAAAACTTTGTTAATATAAAAAAGAATAGAGCAAATCGGTCTTGTAGAACTTTAGTCAACACTACTTAATATCAGTATTTCTGTAAGTTTTGTATTTTTAAATAAATAAATCTAAAATGTTTAATGCGAGATGCAGGAAATCGAACATCCACTAGCAGCTCAATTTCCAGCATGTCAGCTTTTGGAACTATCCGCAATTATAAAAGTTTGCACGTTTTATTTGTTATTAGGTTGCGTAGACAAACCCGCATTAGTTGAAAACCGCATTTATTTTCTTATAAACCGCATATGTATTATTATAACACAATGCAATAATAATATAGCCTATACTAGTATAGTATTTTTCTAATTAATGAAAATTCTACTACTGAAATGTTTCTTTCACTTAGCCTGTGTTAGTTACATATATTGTGTGTTCATAAATAAGTATTTGTTCTTGGGATTTATTCCTGTAAAAACCATGGAAAGAAAACAAATTGTACAAATATTAGGCGATTGCTTATTTATAGCTGTTTCATATTCTTTTGACAAAACAAATCATGCCGAGATACATTTGCAAATTGTTGTAAACAACTGGGGCGATTATTATGATGGCGATCAAACTTATCGTGTTCGCATTAACACTGCTTTAGATTACGAAAATCTTATGTCCTTCGATAGTAAATACACTAGTCATACTGAAATTTATTGTATAGGTCAATTATTATTTACTAATCTATATATTTAAAACACGACTCATTTTTGTTGCATTTCGTCAACGAGTTCCGATTTGCTCTATTCTTTTTTATATTAACAAAGTTTTGACTGTGTGGATTAGTCAACACTATTAACTTTTAATTTTCATTTAACTTTTATAATTTTAAAACCTTTCTTTTGTTAGTCTGGGGAGTTTTAGATTTGTGATTTTTTAATTATTTATATTTTTAATATAAATGCGTTATTTATAATCGATGCATTTTAATATGCCCAAGGCCGACTGTCTACTTACAGCGCTTGCTTCGTCACGTTTTGAAACTTGACATCCTATATATACCTGGTTACTATGCCACCAACAGTTCTCAGTGGAGTTTCATAGTATTTGCTGTAGAGCATTTTCACGAAATTCGATATCTCTGTCTGACTCTGTGAGTGTCCATTTTTGCAGATTGAGATATTTGATGAAAAAGTAGAAAATGAATGTCTACGAACCAATGTTTTACTTCTTAAGGAAAATAGACAAAATGACCGATAAAGTTTAGAAAGCTGGTATACTAAGCATATGATATACGAATTCAAAGTAGACTTTTACGGTAAGAATGGGTGGGTAAGTCGAGAGGGAGTTAGTCGGAGAGGGTAAGCCATAGGGAGTGATAAGTCGGGGGAAATGGTATACCGGGAGAGGAGAGGTATATCTGAGAAAGAGATAAGTTGGAGGGGTAAGTCGGAAAAAGAGTAAGACGAGATAACTAAGGGACGAAGGTGGGATAAGTCGGGATTGGTGGTGGGGTGGGATCAGTCGGGGGTGTTTGTTAAATAACGCGTTCAAAAGTTCGTCTAAGAATGGTAAGCTTAGTGTTTGTAGTATAATGAATAGTAATATTAAACAATCACTCTTGAAAACCCGAAGGATTGTAAGAACACAATGAATGTTGTTAAGGAAACCCTTTAATAAATTAGCCTTTTGACCATCATGTCTTGACAAGGTTTCCCTAGTAACCTATTAAAACGATACAACCCAAACATAGTATTAACAGTAAGTAACTCTTTACTTTGTTCGCTTACAGATAACTGTAAGTGATCATTGGACGCATCTAATCTAACAAACACATTACAACCTTTCAACTGTTGAAAAATATCTTCAGTTTTTGGTAAAAGATAATGATTAACTACAAAAACATACTTATTTAACGTTTCTTTAAAATCTATACATAATCTTATTGGACCATTATTAATGATAAAGTGTTAGGTCTACAGTAAAAGGGGAGAGAAAGTGGTTATTTGGAAGGGTTATGCAAAGAGTTGGTAGAGTAATTATACATACTAAAATTGCAGAATGTTGTATTTAGTAAGGTTCATGTTAATAATATCAAAGAAAGTTGTGTTCTGGATGATTGGCATCCTTTACCAAGAATTGTACCTGCTCAGAATCAAGTTAAAGGACGTCAGTCAAATTCTCTAATAAGTAATCCACAACCACTACCACTTGCTCTTATCAAAGGTGTTAGAACTATTAAAAAACCAGATCGATATGTTCCATAAAAGACGTATTTGTATGTTCAAACTTTAAGTGGGAAGAAGTAATATGAACGCTTAAGGTTGATATGGCAACAAGAAACAAAAGATATAGTTGTTGACAAATAGAATTTAGCAAGTTAAGTTGTACCAAGTTTGAATAAAGAGATTTTCAGTAAATGTACGGTGTATGTTTGAGTATTCACTATTGATTATACTACCCTGCTAAGCGCAAAGGTCCTATCTGCAAAACTGCAATGTACAAATGTACTATATACAATGTTAATGTGAGCTAAGAAAAAATATGGTATATTTTTGAGTTGATGTTTAGCAGATACGACCCTTGCGCTTAGTAGGGCAGTATAGTAAAACCAAAAAATGAAGAAACTAAACCAGAGTTAATCTAGCAGCCGCAGACTACCAGTCGGAGTTGATTGTGAACGAGCCTTGCTCTCAAAATGTCTAATTTAGATAGTTTGAAATTAAAAAATAGACAATGCAATCTGTCAAAGTTTTAAAAGGTTTTTCACAACACCAATTGTGAATTATTAAACTACTATTAATAAATATTAATAGGAGTTGTGAAAAATCTTTTAATTAGCAACTAATGTCGTGCACACTTTTGCCATCAGGTTATTTAAAACCTTTTAAAACTTTGACAGATTGCAATATCTATTTTTTTTATTTCAAACTGTCTCAATTTGACAATTTGAGAGCAAGGCTCGTTCACAATCAACTCCGACTGCTAGTCTGCGGCTGCTAGATTCACTCCGGTTTAGTTTCTCATTTTTTGGTTTAGGTATAGTAACATACAGTCTGTTTTTTTGTAACCGATAATATAGGAAATCTAATGGAATATTATCATTTTCCACCTAAATTTGTGCCCTTGCAAATGTAAGTAGAAATTTTGGTATCAATGGAAAGAAAAATTCATTTTACGTCAAACACATATTAAACTTCATGAAGAAAACCAAAAACTATTTAGAAAAGTACTTAAAAAAGCTTATTGATTTATTGCTTTTGGTAATAAGCTATAAAAAAAGCTGGAAGCTAAACGCCGATTGGTGTAGAGGTTAACGCTTACAATTATTACAATTATTATTAATTTTTTTATTACTAGATATTTTTGCTACGGTGGTTTACCGTTACACATAAGAGGGCCGATATGAGACAAAATTAAAAACAAGGTCATTTCGTTGCTTTTTGTGCTTATTTTGATAAGCAAGATAAAATAAGGGTTAGTTCTCGATTTTTTGCTTATTTTAATCCACGGGGCTTATTTGAGACAGAATAGAAAATAAGGGTTAGTTCTCGATTTTTGATTATTTATTTTAAGTGGGCTTGTTTGGGACAAAATGAAAAACAAGGGTCATTTGTTTGATTTCTGATTATTTATTTTAAGTGGGCTTGTTTGGGACAAAATGAAAAAACAAGGGTAGTTCTCAATTTTTACATATTTTTCCAATCAATTTATCTTAGAATTCTCTAATAAAACCTTCGGATAACTTTTGAAACTTAAGAATATGTCTCCAGTAAACTATATCTTGGAATTCTCTAATAAATGGTTCCGATAAATTTCTTTGAAAATAAGATATGTGTTCCCAATCAACTTTATCTTGGAATTATCTAATAAAATCTTCAGAAAAATTTCTTTGAGAACAAGATATGTGTTCCCAATCAACTTTATCTTCGAATTCTCTAGTAAATGGTTCTGATAATTTTTGAAAACAAGATATATTTATCCAATCAACTTTATCTTGGAATTCTCTAATAAAATCTTCAGATAACTCGTATTCAGAGAAAACCTCCCAATTTATATTTCGTTTATTTATTTCTTCAATAACAAATGGTCTAAAATCTGGATTATCAAAAAGTTTAATCAAATTTTTATAATTAAGATAGCTTACTAGAGTTTTTATCATTTCAGTTGTTTTTACTAGATCCATTTATTAATAAAAAACTTTACTCTCTCACACAAAATAAACAGGTATAGTTGTGTGAGAAAATACTTCAAATCTAGTTCATGATCATTTTCCACTCATTGTTAAAAATACTCTATGAAAAATAAGTCTAGAATAATAAACCTACTCCCCTAGTAGTATATACCAACTAAAAATTTTTCTAATAAATGGAACAAATAACAAAGAAATGCACGAAATGTAATATTGAAAAATCTTTAGATAATTATTATGCTGCGAAGAACTATATAAACGGTTTTCAAAGTATTTGTAAGGGGTGTAAAAGTGCTGATGCGAGAAATGTTTACAACAATCTGAAATCGTAAAATAAAGTTGAATGTGAATGTGGAAAAAACCGTTAGTATAAAAGGATATAAATATCATAAATCAACACCATTTCATATTTTAAAAACGCTCTATGAAAAATAAGTCTAGAATAATAAACGTACTCCCTAGGAGTATATACCAACAAAAAAATTTTTCTCTTATAAATGGAGGCAATCGAGAAGTTGTATAATAATTTTAAAAACGAAGTTATCGAAACATTTGATGTTATTAAGGATGGACCAGAAAGTAAACAAATGGTTAATTACTTAAAAGGGAAACTAACAGATGATGAGTTAGCGTCTTTGACTAAACCAAAAGTTCATGACCTAAGTGAATTTAAAATATCGGATGATTATTTCACAGAACAAGATCCATATACTTCATCGAAATTTGAAATAACCAATGAGGGGAGAGAATACAATGAATATTACCGAACGCATAATTTAAGATATGGGTTCAAAATAAAAGATAAACTTCCAACAGATAAAGACGGTATAATTACTGTAAAAAATATTTTTTCTGAAAAAATCTGAATTGTTAGAGATGGTTTAAATGAAATTATTAGAATTGTTAAAAATAGGGCGCGTTTTCATCAAGGTGATTTAATGTGTGTAAGTATGAATTCTAGTGAACTCCATCGTCCTATTTATTCAAATTTTTCAGCAAATACAAATGTTGATAATATAATGAATGCTGTTGGAAGAATTATACAATCAGACGAAAACATAAATATAAATAATGTAACATTTACTTTTAGAGTAATTAATATGCCTAGAGGGGCAGGTACTGTTAAAAGGGTTATAAATTTAGCCGAAGACCGAAGAACAAAGAAAAGTATAACAATGATAAACAATAAAGACAATTTATGTTGTCCAAGAGCTGTTATTGTTGGACTAACCTATCATACAAATATTATACTCGGTAGGCAATATGATCATAATGAAATAAAATATATTAGAAAAGGAAGAAATTTACAGACGACTTTAGTTCAGGAACTATGTAATCAACTTGAACAATATAATGAAGAGTATTTTACTTTAGACGATATTGCAAATATTGAAGGAGTGTTAAATATACAAATAAAAATTGTGGATGTATCTCTGTTCAATTCTATAATGTATTCAGGACCAGAAGATGATGTAAGAATATATTTACATAAAAATGGAAATCACTACGATTTAATTAAAAATATGTCGGCTTTTTATGGTCAGTCTTATTATTGTGAAAAATGTGATAAACCATATCAAAATAAAGATAATCATAAATGTAAAGGGGTAGATAAATTATGCATAATGTGCTTCAAGACTAAACATAAAGAAGATATAAAACGTATATATTGTCAAAAATGTAACCGATTTTGCTACAATCAAGAATGTTTAGATAATCATTCAAAAGCATGTGAAAGAGTTTATAAATGTTTAGATTGCAATAAAATACTGAAAAGAGGTGTAGAACATAAACGCGGTTGGGAAAAATGTAGGAATTGTCACCAAGATGTTGAAATACTTGAACATAAATGTTATATGCAATGGAGACGACAAAAGGTGGAATATGTGAAACAATTATGGAAGATGATAAAAATAATAAATACAAAGTAAAAGGCTGTAAAAACTGTAGCAAAAAAGGTTCTACCGTATCTTTTCCTGATAAAACTACTAAAAAGGTAAAATATCACATTTGCCACCTTTGGATGATAAAAACAATTTTGAATGTCTTGAATGTAATTCTAAAAAACATACTACTAAATGTACTTATACGAAAAAGTATTTATTCTTTGATTATGAAACTAATCAGGAAACAGGTGTACATATTCCTAATTTAGTTATAGCTCATGATTTTGACGGTAATGTTAAATCTTTTAAGACTAACGAAGATTTCTAAATGGTTAATTTCTAAAAATCATAAAGGATATACTGTAATTGCACATAATTCTAAAGCTTTCGATACTCACTTTATTCTAAAATATTGTATTGATAATGGTATCAAACCTTTCAGTGTATATAATGTATCTAAAATAATGTCAATGGAAATAAAATTTATTAAACTAAGAATTATTGATAGTATTAATTTTGTTCTAGAACCTTTAAAAAAACTTTCCAAAAACATTTCGATTAAAAGAACTTAAAAAAGGATATTTTCCACATTTTTTCAATACAACAGAAAATCAGAAGTATGTTGGAAAAATACCTAATACAAAATACTATGGTATTAATACTATGAACCAGACGAAAGAGATAAATTTTTGGAATGGCATAAACAAAAAAGAAAAGAAAACTACGTATTTGAATTTAAAAAAGAATTTTATGATTATTGTTATTCTGATGTAGATATATTAAGAAGAGGTTGTCTTGAATTAAGGGATCAGTTCCTAGAGATAGCTAATATAGACCCCTTTAGATACGTTACAATTGCTAGTGTTTGTATGGCTATATATAGATCAAAATATATTAAAAAAGATACTATTGTGGTTATTGTATAACCTACAGAAACACAAAGGCTATTTTTATATAAAGAAATACTTAACCAACCAAAATGTAGCTGTGCTGGAAGTATCAGCTTGATCCAAATAACACTGCTTTAGTTTTTGCCAGCTAGCCCCCAATAAGTCGGAGAGGGGCGGGGTAATACAAGATATAAAAGATAAAAAAAAACAAGCGCCACTTCGTTTAAAAACAATGCTTATTACTAAAGCTTCAAGCTTATCAGGAAAACGAAGAAATAGATCTTCTACTAAAATATGGGCAACTTCCAATATTTTGGTCGTACCGTACATATATACTTACAAATGACGAACTGGAAAGCCAAATTAAAATCATACAAATAAATAATAAATAAATAAAACACACGTAGTGAAATGTAAACGTTCTAAGTAGGGCTTTATTTTACTTGCAACTATTTTCTATTGTGCAGATAAAAAAAATGTAATGTTTCAATAAAAAAAAAGGTGAGGTTTGTATCACAGTTGGTTGTACTTAAAACTACCCTACAACAATTCCACTATTCGAGATCTCGTTTTATCCTTAAAATTAACATGCATGCATAAATTGTAAACACATTGAATAAATATATACATATACATAAATAAAATGACACATAATACATACAAATTTAGACAAACATCCCACCATTCGAAAACCCACGGCTGTATGTTTAAAGCCTTGCTTAGGGGGTTTTCGCTTCACCCTTCGATATTTGGTTGTTTTTCTCCGACCCGGTATATGTATAGATGTAGGTACGGACACAAAGGGGACGAACCTTCCAATTAAAATACACGGTCAGACGGGCAGGAACAAGAATACACCAACGAACAAACAAAACCCGAAACAAAAAGACCTACAAAGAAATCACCCTGTATATTGTATTATTTTTAAATATTTGAAGATTTTTACCTTTCTATAAACTGAAAGGTCTTTTACAATACAATTTCCTCAAGGTGACGGCTAGGGAAATAATATTACCTAAAATAAAAAGACATTTGTGAGATTTAGCGCAACGAGGTTTTAACTAAAATAATTTACCTAAAATGGCTAGCGCCAGAACCTAATCCGTCCAATTTGACGACCGATCGCACACAAATAACCAAGCGATCGTTCTGTTGAATGTGAGATTTATTCCGCTAAAGCGAATTAATATTTAAAACCAATTTCTAATATATCTCGTACATCCAACTTCTACTGCCAAAAAGCCATTTTGTTACTTCACTCTACTATTGAGCAGGGAGCTCAAACGCGCAGGAGCGACTTCACGATAAACCGAAAGAAAGGGAAAACCAGTGACAACCAAACAACGGAGAAGCTTGGTTTTAAACAGTGACCATCAAACAAATAATGGGTTGTGAATTTCAACGTTATAATTCCCCCCTCAACTCCCAGTCGCGAAAACCCTTTCGCGGCTTAGCATAACCTAGCCTTGCTAAAATATAACTTGCCCAAAATAAATCGAAAGAACAACCCACCAGGATGAAAAATACCATGACAAAAAAAAACATGGCACCAAAAATTAACACCAGAAAGGTGATCCAAAAAAAAACAACAAAGGACAAACACAAATTGGAGGTGGAGGTAAGGAAAGAACAGAGGAACAAAAGGTTCCACCCCGAAGCATGAACAATGGTCGGGCAAGCAGGGTTCACTGCAAAGACGCGCTTCACACACGGTACTGGGCACAGTGGTATTCCACGTCGGGAAGGGACCACTGAGCAACTCCCAGTGCCCGAGGCTTGGCAACGACTCACAACAAAACCTACCAGCACGAACCACTGAACATGGCCGACAAGAGAACTGAACAGAGAGCCGCCGACATACTCTCTGCTCGCACCCAAGAGAGGGTAGTATAGAGGGAAAAAGAAGAAAAAGAAAACAGAGTGAAAAAGAAGGGCTCGCCCGGACACATGTGAAGTGGGCAGATGGCAGGGCCACCGAGGAGCACAACTTCACACACGATGCGGGGCACTGCCAGTTCCAACGTCGTGGAGACTGAACAGCGCCAAACCCCCGCATCCGAGGTTCGGAAGCACTACTCAGCAACACTAACCACCCGGACACCACACACGTACCGTTTGAGACAGAGAACAAGAGAAGAAGAAACCGGGGGTTAAAAAGGGAGTTCAGCCCAAAGAAACCCAAAAGAACCACGGTCTTGGGGATCCAGCCCAAGCCGTGCTATTGCAAATATGGAGTCAAAATCGGTATAAGAAAGAAGGAGAAGGTAAAAAGGAGAAGAGAAATTGTCAAATCCGGTATACAAAAAAAAATAGTTTGGCTAAGCCAAAACAAAAGTCGAAACTGCTATATCAAAAACCTTGGTATAAAAGCCAAAAATAGATACCTGCAAAACAAAGATCTAAATAAAAACTAATAAGCCCTAACAAGTCGACAGATATTAGGTCGAACTGAGCGTATCAATAAACGCTCCAAATGAGGACAGCCCCAACCATCGCTGAACTCTGTGGAACCCAAACCACCAAATGGTTCCCCAAAAAAAAAACAACCAAATGACCCTAATCTCCGATATGATTCGGAACATACTCTTTCAAATCTTTGGCATGAAATTTACCGGCTTCCCTACCAAGTTCATCAGCTAAAATATAAGTCCAAGGAGACACCTTTTTGTGAATGGTAAAAGGACCAATATAACGAGGAGCAAGTTTATGTGAAAAATATTTACTCGCATCAGAAAGAGCAAAATTTTTCCTTAAAACTTTATCACCAATAACAAATTGAGTATCTCGCTTACGGAGATCATAGTAACGTTTATTGCGATCAAAAGAAGTTTTTATTTTATTACGCACTACCTCAAAAACTCCCTGCAATTTATCAGGAATAACAGTAGCAGACGAACGATCAACTTGCAGATCTTGAACTTTATCAGATATTTTATGATCAGTGCCTTTTAAAATATGTTCCCTACCAAAAGTTAAGAAATAGGGAGTATAACCAGTAGTTTCGTGACGACCAGTTCTAAGGGCACACCCAATCTTTGTTAATTCATCTGCCCAAGAACGCTGATTCTCTTTAACATAGGAACGAATCATAGTTTTAACATTTCTGTTCGCTCTTGCTGTAGGATTTGATTGCGGGTGATAATGCGCATTAAAACGAATTTTTACTGAATAGTTACTACAAAGAGTGCGAAACTCACGACCAGTAAACTGGACTCCATTGTCTACCAACACCAATCTAGGTACTCCAAAAACTAAGAAGACTTCATCTTCAATTCTCGAACAAACCATCTTCGCTGAACTATTCCTAAGAGGAAATAGCAAACAAAATTTACTAAAATAGTCCATGATGACTAAGACATATGAATAACCTTTTGTACTCCTTGGGAGAGGACCAATCAAATCTATACTGACCATCTGCCAAGGGCGATCAACAATTGGTTGCGGAACTAACAGTCCAGCAGGAGGTCTTAAATCTGGTTTACATTTTTGACAAATTTGACAAGTTTTAATATATCGAGCTACATCGGCTTGCATTTTTGGCCAATAATATTTGGGAGTTAATCTATGATATGTTTTATATACTCCACCATGACCGGAAGTAGGATGATCATGTGCTTGACGAAGAATATCAAGTCTATTTTCTTTCGGTACAACGAGCTTCCAAACGGTATCAGAATCATTTTCGGTTTTCATAGATTTATATAAACCTTCATTAGTAATACGCCATTGAGAAAACTTAGCAGGTTTAGCCCGAACCCTATCAACCATACTATTATACCACTTATCGGTTGAAACTATAACAGGCTCATCACCTGACTCAATACTGTCAAGAATCGGTACGGAACGTGATAACGCATCAGGTACCAAATGGTCTTTACCTTTACGATGGACCACCTGAAAGTCATATTCTTGGAGTCTCAAAGACCACCTAGCTAAACGACCTGTCGGGTTTTTTAAATTATGTAACCACACCAAAGAATAGTGATCGGTGATCACCGTGAAACGACGGCCTTCTAAATATGGTCTAAGTTTTTCTACGGCCCATAAAACTCCTAAACATTCCCTCTCAGTCGTAGAATAATTTCGCTCTTGACGAGTGAGAGAACGACTAAGGTAACATATTACACTTTCCTCACCATCAATCTGTTGCGTCAAGACAGCACCTAAACCAAAACCACTACTATCGGTTTGAACAGTAAATGGCAACTCAAAATCTGGACAACGTAAAATAGGTGCCCTAACCAAAGCTTCTTTCAAAGTCCGCAAACTACATTCACACTCAGATGACCAATAAAATTTGACACCTTTCTTAAGAAGGGTTGTCAACGGCTGAATGATATCAGAAAACTGTGGTACAAAACGACGGTACCATGAAGTCAAACCTATCAGACTTCGAACTTCAGTCACATTCCGAGGAGGCTGAATATTCATAATGGCCTGGACTTTCTCAGGATCCACATGAATTCCCTTCTGACTAACTACATAACCTAAGTATCGTAGCTCAGGAACACAAAATTTGCACTTATCCGAACTTAAAGTGATACCAGCCAAAGACAGTCGATTAAAAACTTCTCTTAATATTTCAATATGTTTTTCAAAACTATCTGTAACGATGACTATATCGTCCAGATACACCAAAACATATGGTTCCAAAGATGGACCAAGAACATTATCAATAAACCTTTGCCAAGTTGCAGGGGCATTATGTAACCCAAAAGGCATACGAGTAAACTGGAAAAGGCCATGATTGGGGATTGTAAAAGCCGTATATTTACGGGAATCCTCAGATAAAGGAATTTGCCAATAGGCAGACTTAACATCCAACGATGACAAAAATTTGGCATTTCGAAGTTTATCCAAAGTAGCACTAACATAGGGAATAGGATAAGCATCATTCTCAGTCACACGATTAAGACGACGAAAATCTATGCAGAATCTGTAGGTCCCATCTTTCTTTTTGACCATTAGGACTGGGTTGGACCAGCCACTAGAAGACGGTTCAATGACACCTAAGCTCAACATACGATCAAGTTCTTCATCGATAAGACGTTGCATAAACGGACTTACCGGATAATATCTCTGCTTAATCGGTTCAGAATTTGTACGAATAACATGCTCAACCCTAGAGGTACAACCTAACATCTTACTTGGAAGTGCTTTAGACTCATTCAAAATTTTCTCTAGCTCCAATTTCTGTTCACAACTAAGTGTAGAATTACTAAGATGCATAACCTCAATAGATTCTAGTTCAACAGACGAATTGTCAGAATCTTTTACAAATCGCCAACTGCCTTGTCTCAAATTGGGAACAATACCCATAAGGTTCCAAAAGTCAATACCCAAGATCAAAGTCTGTGGAAGATCCGGAACTACCAAAATAGAAATAATATGCATTCGATCCTGAAGTTGGATCGGTACATCAACTTGACCAATGCTCTTCACAGTTTGACCATTTGCTACACGACAATCAATCGCTCCAAACTTAGATAAACCAGCACCAAAACCTAAACTACATAAAAACGACCAACCTGGTTTACCAACTATAGTCCGAGAAGCACCGGAATCTAAAAGACCTAACAAATCATGACCCAAAACCTTTATAGACAAATACGGGCGTTCATCTCCTTCGGCATGAGCAAGGATAAAATTTAATAATACAGTGGTTGCTTGAAAAGAAGACTCGGTACTAACGCCACCCATTAATGCCGAGTTCGACCGTTTCCCGAATTATTATCCCTAGGAGAACATTTCTTACAAGAAGTCTTAGTGACCCCCATCTCACCACAACCAAAACAACGTTTAATCAAGGGAGAAGAACATGCAGAACGCACGTGTCCTGTTTTCCTACAATTAAAACACAACCGTGACGAAACATCTGAGGTAGCACTACTGGAATTACTAGCAGTCTCAACAAAAGCTAAATCTGGCTCTAGGTACGGCTATTACTGGCTATAGATGTAGGTACGGACACAAAGGGGACGAACCTTCCAATTAAAATACACGGTCAGACGGGCAGGAACAAGAATACACCAACGAACAAACAAAACCCGAAACAAAAAGACCTACAAAGAAATCACCCTGTATATTGTATTATTTTTAAATATTTGAAGATTTTTACCTTTCTATAAACTGAAAGGTCTTTTACAATACAATTCCCTCAAGGTGACGGCTAGGGAAATAATATTACCTAAAATAAAAAGACATTTGTGAGATTTAGCGCAACGAGGTTTTAACTAAAATAATTTACCTAAAATGGCTAGCGCCAGAACCTAATCCGTCCAATTTGACGACCGATCGCACACAAATAACCAAGCGATCGTTCTGTTGAATGTGAGATTTATTCCGCTAAAGCGAATTAATATTTAAAACCAATTTCTAATATATCTCGTACATCCAACTTCTACTGCCAAAAAGCCATTTTGTTACTTCACTCTACTATTGAGCAGGGAGCTCAAACGCGCAGGAGCGACTTCACGATAAACCGAAAGAAAGGGAAAACCAGTGACAACCAAACAACGGAGAAGCTTGGTTTTAAACAGTGACCATCAAACAAATAATGGGTTGTGAATTTCAACGTTATAATTCATAATCTGAAAAAAGATAATTACTCTCAACAATCAATTTCTTGGTTAAATAGTTTTAAAGACCCTGATATAAAACATGCATTAAACGAGGGTGACGTCAAAATATGTGGATCAAAAGTTGATGGTTTTGATGAAAAAACTAATACAGTGTATCAATATTATTGTTTATCGTTGTTTCCAGGTCCAAAGAGTTATTGTTATAAAACAAATACAGGTAAAGTTGTTTGTAAAATAAAAGGATTTACATTAAACTATGAAGCGTCCAAAAAGATTTATTCTAATAGTTTAAATAATATTTTAGAAAACAAAGATAATAAAATACCTGTAACATATAATAGATTTATCAGAGACACCAAAACTAAAGAAATTAAGAATAAAATAGAAACAAAGGAATTTGGTTTTGTTTATGACAAGAGAGTTATTCTAGAAAACTTTGATACTGTTCCTTTTGGATATTGATAAATCCGTATCATAAACGGACTATTGTAGAAAAGAAAAAAGAAAAATGAAAAGTATTGGAAAACCAGAGTTTATTAAAAAAAGAAAAAGATGGTATAGAAAATCAATCTGTAGAATCTGTGGATTAGTAAAAAATAATTTATCTAAACCACCTGATGAAATAGAAACAGAAGAACTATATAAAATTGTAAGATAACCAAAAGAATACAGAAAAAATCTACCAATAAAGAAGGGTCATAACGGTGACTTATATTATCATGAATTATATAGACCAACTGTTAAAATAAATGACACCAGTTATAATTTAAGAACAAAACAAAAGTAATCCAAGTGAATATGAAAAAGTAGTAAAGGCTAATGATGGATATAAAGGAAGTTTAAATTATATTGATAAATTTTCAAAATATGTGTGGTCTGAAGTAACTAAAACAAAAACAGGAAGTGAATTTGCAATATTAATTGAAAAAATGTTTAAACAGTTGATAAAAGATGGATATCCTATTCCAGAATATATACAAACGGATAAAGGAAAAGAATTTTATAATAAACATGTACAAACAGTATTTAAAAAATATGGAGTTATTCATTATAGTACAGGAGATAAGGCACCAATGATTGAAAGTTTTTACCGAACACATAACATAAAATTGAAAAGATTACTATATTTAAAAAAGTTAGAAATAAACCTCGAAGATGGATAGACGATCATCAAAAAATGATAAAAGTATACAATAATACAATCCATAGTACAATTAACTTGAAACCATCTAAAGTTAACAAAAATAATGAAAAAATGATACCGGAAACCGTATATGTTTTAAAAATTACAAATAAGAAACCAAAATTTGAAATTGCTGATAGAGTTAGATTATCAATGTTAGTCGATATATTTAGAAATAAATTAAAAGCAAATTGGACAAAAGAAGTATTTATTAGTAGATATGCTAGGCGGGTTCTGCGGCAATCCTTATGGAAATTAACATGGAAAATCGCTAAGGTCCAACGTAGAATTTTTGGTCAATTTCAAGGTCATCCGCGACCAGTCTCAACGCGCGCCAGCGCAACGTATACGCATTAACTCTACATATTACGCAGTGATTGATGCAGTCGTCTGAGATCATAAGGATTTTATAATGACGACATCACGGCATTCTAGGACTTCACCCCAGTAACAGGGCCCCATGGCAAGTGAAAATGATTATACTTCTACGCTCACATCTAACTACCCACGTGATCAAGATCGTGTTTAAGCATTTCTAGCCGATGAGATCATGAAATTTAAAGAAACCGACAGTCCTTGACACAACTGCGAGGTTTGCAAGCTCGACTAACGGATATATCTATGTCAGTAGCTACCCTTCGTGAAGGGCTTTCGGATCTCAAGCTTATGAAAAATATTATTATTGAAATATTATATAATTACTATGTTAATAAATAAATACTAATCATGTGCTGACGGCATCAACTACACGACAGAGCTCGCTATCTATTCTCACTCGGCATGTAATACTCATATGACTATACATATATTATTTAATAAAGAGCTGTAAATAAAACACACAAATATGATTAATACACTTTTATTTTATTTAGCTATTATACATTTCAAGCTAAATATATACTCAACTAACCATAATTAAAATGTTATAGTAGAAGATCATCATTTGTTTAAACTAATCTACCTATTAAGAAATACTAATTATCAAGCCTGAGTAAGGACTTTTAGTAAAATTTTACAGGAAAAAAAATAATATTATAGACATTCATTAACGTAGAAACATCAAACTAATCAAATATAGTAAATATACAATAGTAAGTAAATATACTTAATTATAATTAAAATACTAGATGATATGATTAACATTATCTTATGCTAAACTACTTATTAGGAAACAATAATTACGGAGCACAATGCTTTTATAATATCTTACATGAAAAGAAGATATCATTCAAGTCAGACATCATAATGAATATATTACATATTAAAAACATACATATAATATACAACAAACATTCACAGATTACATTAATATCTAACCTTACAGAATTTTATATTAAATATAAGATTTTCGGTGAGGACATACATCAGTCTACATTCATTTGTTCTAATATCGAATAATGACCCAAAGATAGGGTATCATAGGAGCCAGGTATGAGGTAACGTTTATCATCATACGGACTAAGAGCAAGCTTTTGCTGGGTAATTGAATGAACATGATGTTGATCGGATCGGATTATATTTTGATGTACACGTTTTTCTACATAGTTTTCAAGACATTCTACGTAGTCTTCGGAGGTAGTTTTTGTGTGAACAACAGATTTTTTAACACCTTTAGCTTTTTTGGTTAAATTATAATTAGATATAATATCGGAGATTTCATCATCATCATATTCGTCTTCATGTAAACGATTTCTTAACGCTTCTACGTCATCTTGTAAAACGGTAGTTTTTATAGTGTATAATTTTGATCGGAGCCCTACGTAATGAGTCATTGGTACCCCATTACACTCATCCTTCATCATACCCAATACTTTTTTATTAACATGTGGAATGCCGTATACATTATTCACAGAGTAATCGCTCGTATCAAAATACTGAAGGCAATCACGCTTCATATCTTCATATGGATCCTGATTACTAATCTCATATATGAGAGAATCTATATCAGAATATAAGACAGAACACCTATCGCTAAATGTTCTCTTCATATAGCCATAATGGAAGTCGTAGATGGTAGTTTTAGCGAGATCCAGAATGCTCATACCAACATAAATCGGTTTGTTCAGGTAGATTTCAGATTTTCTTAACTCGATTGCTATTAAATTCTCATTAAATATACTACAATTTTTAAATTCAGGCTTGGAGATGTAAGACTCCGCTCCATATCTACCCGCCCATTTAGTTAAAAGACGTATATTTACACGCTTACGCAAATTTTCCCTTGTCTTACCAAAGACTGCGTTATTCATGAGCTTAAATAAGTTTTTCTCAAACTCGTTTCTTGAGTTCTGGCGTAGCTTAGTGTTTAACTCGATATATGACTTTAGCCATGCTGATTGTTTAAATCTAAGTACTCTATGAATCCGATTAATCTTCAAGCCATGCTGCAACACCTGTTTTAGAGATCTATAATGGATAATATATTTCTCTTTGTGATGGAGAGTAGCCATCAACTTAGCTACCTGAGAAGAAGATGCGCAGGGTTTTCCAGTCTTCGGATTAACATGCTGCGGACAGAAAGGTAGATCTTTATGAGCATCATGTAGATCAATCTCAAATATATAACCCTCAGGAGCATTATCATCGATGGATAGTACATCAATACTATCAGATTTGACCCATTCGAAACCTCCATATGGAAGGTACTGCGACATCGCCCATCCATACTGATTATTGACATCATAGTACACTAAATAACTTTCAGGACTAGTCGGATCATATGTTGGAAGGTATTTATTGTTAGCTGTAGATATCCTTTTAGAGCAAACTTGACTAAGACCACCTCGAATTCAACGTTCAACAAACAGAAATTGATCGAGATCGGTTAGGAGCTCTAACTCTTGTTTTGAATGTTTTAACATACAATCCCAGGTGAAACCAGGAAGTGTAAAGCAATAAACGGGATCTAACTCATAGGTTTTCAAACAACTATTTCTAAATTGTTCAAAAACGTCTGCTAGTAACAGTATATCCGTTTTCATATATAGATCGATGTACTCACCCAAGCTGCTACAATTAAATTTAGACCATACATCTTTAGCTCTTCTATACAATTTTCTTGAACACTTTTTATTTTCCAACTTATTATAAAAAGCTTCAATAGGTGGTAAGCAAGTTTCACTAAACTTATCAATGCAATCGATATAATCGTACGGCATTATTCCCTTTTTTGTTAACATACTGAAGAGATCCTGAGATATATCAGAAAATTGAGATTCCAAATTCGGAAAACTATGTAGATATGAAGCTAACTTTTCTAAGGAGGACGCCATAAATCGGAATGAATCGATAAACCGGAACTGAATCAGAGAATCGTTTATATGTTTAGTAAAGGAGATAGACTTTTCTTTAGTAATTGGTAGTAAATCAACAGCACCCTGCATCCTAGAAATGTTGGTAATGTTACATAATCATCATTTTTCTTTTGTAGAACATAAACATTAACCGATATGTCATTCTGTTTTTCAAAATTAGGTATCTGCCTGATTGTCATTGGAAATTGTATACCCTTAAGTTTTAAAACCTTAGAGTAGTGAGGGTAGCTACTCGCCCTTTTAGCTATATCACTAGGCGCAGGATACAGGTCCGAGACCACAGAACATACAAAACAAGAGGCATCTTGGTTCTGTACATTGACGCAGGCTTTCTTCATTTTTATTTGCTTCGGTAGTTTGATGTACGACGATCCTAGCTGAGGCGTGTACTTATTAATATTAACCTGAAGGTTAATAATAGATTTAAGCGACCACCCACTCTCTCGCTCTTGGAATTCCTCCAGCTCAATTAATATCGGCTTTGTTACTTTATCATCAAACCATGAATCTAGATCTGTATCTTTATATATCGGAGAGTTCGAGGTTGTAAAATGTTTGTTTTCATTTAGAAGCAGGTCTCCCCTCTTACAGGCATTTATACAAATCTGTCAGGATAAAAAGTAATTCCTAGAAGCAACATTAAAAGAAACGCAATATATGAAATTATAATTAAACAATCACGCTCTGTACTTTTATAACATACCAAACAGACCACTTAACAAATAAATATTCGATAGCAGGTTATAATTTACAACGTTAAATTATTTATTACTGTTAACAAATCATTTCAGCAGCAACACCTGTTTACACCAGCGCTATCTTAAAAATTTTGTAAAAATTCAACACGATTTGCCGCTTTAATTTAATTAAATTTTAACAATAGATAGCCCCAGTTTTAATCAAATTAAAAATATCTTTGTCTTATAAAAAGGAATTATATTTCATTTTAATCAAAAAAATGATATATCTGATTATTGCATGCAACTAAAAATGATCACTAGCTCTAAATAATACTAAACAAATAAGCGTTATTCAGCAAATATATAATCGGTGGGTATATTCGGTAACATCAGTTCGACCAAATTAAAAGTCGCATTTCACAAAGCAAGAAAGGCTGGGAGAACAATATTTCACCACCCGTCGCAACGAGCCTCTACACGATGATCCTAGCGACACCAGAATTAATCGCTTTTTTATAAATTCCTCAAAATATATGTCGCTGTTGATGCTATTTTGTTCTGGGCCGATCAAATAAATCGCTCTCACAGGTCTCGTTATCATAACAATAATTAGGACTGCTTACATTAATTGATCTAATAAATATACAAATGAGGCGCGAATTAAATTTATTGATCTAATTAAAAGTTCGAATTAAATTATTAGATCTAATAAATATGCAAATGAGGTGTGAATTAAATTGATTGATCTAATAAATATGCATGTGAGGCGTGAATTAAACTGATTGATCTAATAAATATGCAATCATGCAATCTTGCAATGGGTAAGATCCATTGCAATAGTTCTCCTTTTTAAAAAATAGTGATACATTTTATAATTTCAAGATGGATTTAAATATTTGATGATGGCATATACAAAAGGGCTGTTTTAATTTATGTCGTAATACATTTTAAGACGATCTCAGTTATCTGGTTATCCGATCTATACATATACAAACAGACTGGATGTCATTAAAAGGTATTGAATTCATATTATTTATTACTTACAGCTTTTAAACGCTGTATACCTACCTTAAGAATAAATATATCGATTTTAAAAAGGAGAAACTTTTGTAAAGGGTAAGATCTTTATCATTTATTGAAATATGGTCCCGCGTTCTTACCTGCATCATATTTAATTGTTTGTAAATTATAATAGTTAACCTTTAAGTTTGGGTGTATACAGACAGGATGGTGCGAGAATCTGACCTGTCAGAACTTGCATGTCGTCTTATGTAAAAGGCTGAGCTGTAATACAGAAGCATCATTATTAGTTTGCTACAGATGTATGTATGTTTTACATTGAGTGATTATTTTGTTCGGGCCGTGGTTTATTGTTTTAAACTATTTTTAGCTGAAATTAATCATTGAATGTTATACAGAATACGTGCGCTTCATTGGTTATTTGTGCATAATTACAGTTGCAAATGTATTAGAAATTATTTTATAGAGGATTGAACGATATTTTAATCAGTGTCTAAAATATGCAGTTTTCTGAATTAATTTCAGGAGGCGGAGATCGTGGAGAACTCGGGGTAGATGGCGGACCCATTCGTCGTGGGGTTGTCCCTGAAGTCGCGTGCGGAGGGCCTTCTTGATCTCCTGGTTGCGTCGTTCGACCGGGTTCGCTCGGGGTTGGTAGATCGCCGTCGTGTGGTGGGTCGCGCCCTATCTTCTGCACGTGGTTCTCCAGAGGTCGCTGGTGAACTGGGTACCGTTGTCCGTGAGGATGACTTTCGGGTAGCCGAACCGATGAAAGACTTCCTCTTCCGCTAGTCGACACATGAACTGGCTGGTGGCGTCCCGCATCGCGAATGCCTCGACCCATCTCGTGAAGGCGTCTTAGATCACCAGGATGTATCTCCTTCCAGAAGCTGTTGGTGGATAGGACCCCATGATGTCGATGTTGACGGTATGCCAGGGTCGGGTTGGCTGTTGTGCCTGTAAAGGAGCGTTAGTCTGTAACTTACCTCTTTTCACGGCGGCGCAGGTCACGCAATGTTGGACGTGGAGGGCGACGTTGCGAGCTAGTTGCGGCCAGCAGTATCTCCGGTGGATGGCGGTGTGGGTCTCGTCCCGGCCGGAGTGTTCACTGTCGTCGTGGTATTGCTTGAGTACCTTTTCTCGGGCTGCGGGTGGCACGTACAGCGTCTGCGAATCGGTGTCGGTGGCGGCGCGGTAAAGGTATCCCTCGAATTGCTCGTACGCGGATCGGATGACTTCATCTTCGGGGGTGAAGGGGTTTCGCCAGCGTCTCAGGAACTCTTGCGTCTTGTCGTCCTGGTCTTGGGCCCGCTTGATCTCGTCGACGATGGTGGTCAAAGCGTTTGCCACCTCTGTCTCCGCTGTCGGTAGGGCCTGGAGCTCCGGCGTTGCTGGTCGAGCGTCGGTTAGGGCGTCGTGGGTGGTCTCGTTCTCGGGGTCTCGCGATAGAACGTCCCCGAATTCGTTCTGGGTACCGCGGCAATGCTCCAGGTCGAAGTCGAATTCCTGTAAAAACAAAGCCCATCTGAGTAGTTTTGCCTTTTCCTCCTTGAACGATTGTAACCAGGTAAGGGCTTTACTGTCCGTCCGGACTTTGAAGCGTTTCCCCTCTAGTAGCGGTCGGTAGCGTCAGAGGGCCCATGTCAGGGCCAGGCACTCTTGCTCGTTGATATGGTACCGCTGCTCCGTTGGTTTAAGGCGCGCGCTGTCGAAGCAGATGATCCTCTTGGTCCCGTCGTCGTTCTCCTGGTAGACTACGGCCCCGATGCCGATGGAGCTCGCGTCGGTCTGGACCACCAGGGGCTCGTTGGGGCGAGGATGGTGTAGCTGGAGCGGTTGGCTGCATGCGGTCTTCAGTCGGTTGACTGCCCCCATGACTTCCGGTGTGATCTCCCACGTTTTCTTTGCCTGTAACAAATCGGTTAGTGGTGCCGCGATGGTCGCGAAGTCCGGGATGTATTGGCGGATCCATCCACAAACGCCAAGGAAACTCCGGAGTTTGTCCTTGTTGGTCGGTACGGGCAGCTGCCGGATCTGCTCTACGTGCTTCCGCTGGAGCGAGATGATTCCCGGGTGGATGGTGTGGCCGAGGAAGTCGAGGGACGCCTTTCCAAAGGCGCACTTCTTGATGGACAACCGGAGGCGGTGTTGCGATAGTCTCTCCAAGACTAAAGCGAGATGTCGGAGGTGGGTCTCGTAGTCGGAGCTGTAAACGATTATGTCGTCGAGGTATACCATGCAGAACTTACGGAGGTATCCTGCGAGTACTTCCTGGCTCATCAGGCGTTGGAAAGTTGCCGGGGCGTTGCGGATTCCGAAAGGCATGACCTTGAAGTGGTAGTGGCCTCCATCTGGGGTGCTGAAGGCGGTGAGCTGCTTGGACCCCTCGTCCATAGGGATTTGCCAGTAGCCGCTCTTCAAGTCCAGACGGGTGAACACTGCTGCATCCCCCAGATCACGCAGGGTCTCTTGGATGATGGGCATCGGTGATGGCTCGCTGGTGGTGATCGCGTTCAGCTTGCGGTAGTCCACGCAGAACCGGAGTGTGCCGTCGGATTTCTTCACCAGGACCACCGGGCTGGAGTACGGCGATGTGGAAGCCTCGATGATGCCTTGGGACCGCATTTTTTCCACCTGTTCTTGGATGATCCGCTTCTTTTCATCCGACACGCGATAGGGTCGTTGGCAGACTGGCTTCCGTTCCGTCACGTCAATCTTATGCCTGGTGCTGCTCGTTGTCGTCATCCCCTGGGTGGTGTTGAATGGCGCGGGGAAATCTGAAATTAAATTTTTAAACCGGGTTTGTGCGTCCGTTGGGAAACTGTGATCAATTTCCCCGATACTTATAAATTCCGTCTTAGGGGATGGTTTGGTCCAGAAGACGGTCTTCCGTTCCCCGATTCCCAGGTACAGGCAGCCTCTGACGATGTCCACCGTTGCTTGCTGCTCTTGTAACCATGGCATCCCCAGAATGCAGTCTTCTCGGAGGTCGCGGCTGACGATGAATTTGGCGGCGTGTTCGTAACCGGAGATGATGATGGCGAGTTCCGCTTCCCCGCTGCAGGACATCTTCAGGCTACCGCTAGCCAGTGGAAGTTTGGTGGGGACTTTCCGGGCTCCCGGGGCGAACTTCGCGTTGATGACATTGATGGAGGCGCCGGTGTCCACTAGCGCTCTGAAACAAATGCCATTATTCATACTCACCTGAATCCTGGGTACTTGTATGCCGGGCATGGCCGTTAAGGAGGGAATATGCCGGCCTAATCCCCCTGGCGTCGTTTCCCGAACGCCGTACGGGGCAGTCGCGGTGGAAGTGTCTTTCCAGACAGAAGCGGCATTTCGGAAGTTGATCCGCGCTGATGAAGGGGTTGGTCGCCTTCTTGGTAGACTGGAGGGTGTCCGCGGTGGCGATGGCTGCGTCCGCTAGGTCTCGCACGCTGTTGAAGTGGCCGCTTAGGTAGACCGCTACCTCGGGACGGAGCAGCTTTCGTAGAAGGTGGATCATGTCGGCTTCCCGCATACCTGGTGCTAGCTTCTGCAACAAAGACATCTTCCGGGTTAGGAACTCCGCGGTTACCTGACGGTCGGCCTGGGTCTTCGCGTATAACTCCTGGTACAGCTGGACGCGCTGCACGGGGGAGTCGTAGGTCCTACGTAGAAGCTCGAACAGCTGCTCCGGAGTCCTTGGCGGCTGCTTCTGGGCCAGGGCGCGTGCTGGTTCCCGCAGTTGGACCATGATGAGCCTCATATGGTCCGGGGATGTCGCGATGTTGGCAGTCATCTGGGAGATGAAGTCCTCCAGGTCTTCATCGTCGTGGCCGCCGTAGGTCGGTAGGGCCGGGTTGACTGCCGTCGGTGTCAGGGCGGTGAGCCGGTCCAGAAGGGCCGCGAAGAACGCCGAAGACGGGTCCATGGATGCGGCTGTCGGTTTGTTGTCCTCTGCCATCTCTCGCGTTGTCGATCGGGTGTTCACCATAGGCTGGGTCGTCGGTTGTTGTGTTTATCCAAACACACACTGTAGTTGGGCGCCAATTGTTACCGTTGAACGGCTCGTAGTTATTCAGAGTTACCAAATAAAGCTATTAAGAGGAAAGAAAGGTTAACGCAATAATACGGCAGTATTATAACACAAAATAAAGTCATATATTCATCCAAATATATACAATAACAAAATATGATAGTGGTTATGGCAAAAATCGGAAAAATAATGAGAGCGAGCGTCTCGCGTGAAGCGCTTATATGTTACGATGTCGGTCCCTCCTCCAGGCTGGTGCTGCATCGTGGTTGGCTGGCCGGATTCTCCAATTGCAGGCTGCTGGCGTCGTGGAGCACGTGGTTGTCGGTGTCACATCTTTGCATCGTTTTCTCGGCGGTAAGTGTAGAGAGTATCTAAGAAGCGTTGTCATCTGCGCTAGCTCATTGTTAATACAACCTTCGTGTTGACAACATCAGTTGTTACGTTCATTAACAGGTATTACTTCTCTTATCATCATAATATCAAAGAGATGTCTTTAATTGATGCTGCAGTCTGCAGTATTGGAGCTTTGGTGGGTATTCTATCCATCGCTCCGGCTAATAATCGCATCGGAGAAGGGGTTAAGGAATGTACGCGAACTATTAGAAAAATCCATCGTGAGCTGAAGTGTGTTAAGTCTGTTGGTGAAAAGCAGCATCTCATGACTCAATTGGCCCAAGTAAAAACTTTTAAATGTCAGCTCAAATCGCTTCAGAGAAGTGGTGCTGGATCTATAAAGGAAACTAAAGAAACCGCTAAACGTCGAGTTCGCTGGGATGATTCCATATCAGCTTTTGATAATAGCATTCGAAGTGGTGTAATCAGTAACCTTAAACATAAGGATCCTCAAGAGTTCTTCACGGATTGTAAGACTCCTTTTAAACGAAGAATTCCTAATATCCTGATAGAGTATGAAGCAGTAAAAGTTAATGTCATTTTCATGGGCGAATTTGCCTGTAAGAGGGGAGACCTGCTTCTAAATGAAAACAAACATTTTACAACCTCGAACTCTCCGATATATAGAGATACAGATCTAGATTCATGGTTTGATGATAAAGTAACAAAGCCGATATTAACTGAGCTGGAGGAATTCCAAGAGCGAGAGAGTGGGTGGTCGCTTAAATCTATTATTAACCTTCAGGTTAATATTAATAAGTACACGCCTCAGCTAGGATCGTCGTACATCAAACTACCTAAGCAAATAAAAATGAAGAAAGCCTGCGTCAATGTACAGAACCAAGATGCCGCTTGTTTTGTATGTTCTGTGGTCTCGGCCCTGTATCCTGCGCCTAGTAATATAGCTAAAAGGGCGAGTAGCTACCCTCACTACTCTAAGGTTTTAAAACTTAAGGGTATACAATTTCCAATGACAATCAGGCAGATACCTAATTTTGAAAAACAGAATGACATATCGGTTAATGTTTATGTTCTACAAAAGAAAAATGATGATTATGTAACATTACCAACATTTCTTACTAAAAAACAAAGTAGAGCGACATGTGAATTTACTATTCATTCAAGACAAGTACTGTGATGAAAAAGATGAAAATGAAAACTGCACTACGCCTATTCGTTATCACTTCGTTTGGATAAAGAATCTAAGCCGACTGTTGTCCTCTCAACTTAGTAAGAAGAATTGTAGAAAATATTTCTGTGATCGCTGTTTGCATTACTTCAGATCGCAAGAAAAGCTAAATTTACATATTGAAGACTGTCAGCAGCTCAACGACTGTGCTATCAAAATGCCTCAAGTATGCGAGAATCTATTAAAATTTAAGAATTTTAAAAATAAAGAGAAGGCTCCTTTCGTAGTGTATGCTGATATGGAGAGCATTCTGAAACCGTATAATAATAAAAATCGGTATCAAGAACATATCCCCGCTGCTGTTGGTTATTATGTCAAATGTTCATATGATGACTCATTATCTTTTTACCGTTCCCATCGAGGTTTGGATTGTATGGAATGGTTTTCCGATGAGCTACAGCAGTTGGCCGAGGATTTGGAAACAGTATTTCTTTGTCCTTACGATATTAATATAACACCTGAACAGGAAGCAGAATTTAGAAAATCTACTCATTGTCATATTTGCGAAAAACCTTTTGGACTGAGTGATAAAAAAGTACGTAATTATACGCATCTGATTTCAGAAAATAATTACAGTGGGCCTGCCCATGAAGAATGCAATATTAACTACAAAGATGCAAGGGTTATTTCTGTTGTCTTTCATAATCTAAGCGGTTATGATGCTCATTTTATAATTGCCGATATAGCGTCTAGGATGCAGGGTGCTGTTTATTTACTACCAATTACTAAAGAAAAGTCTATCTCCTTTACTAAACATATAAACGATTCTCTGATTCAGTTCCGGTTTATCGATTCATTCCGATTTATGGCGTCCTCCTTAGAAAAGTTAGCTTCATATCTACATAGTTTTCCGAATTTGGAATCTCAATTTTCTGATATATCTCAGGATCTCTTCAGTATGTTAACAAAAAAGGGAATAATGCCATACGATTATATCGATTGCATTGATAAGTTTAGTGAAACTTGCTTACCACCTATTGAAGCTTTTTATAATAAGTTGGAAAATAAAAAGTGTTCAAGAAAATTGTATAGAAGAGCTAAAGATGTATGGTCTAAATTTAATTGTAGCAGCTTGGGTGAGTACATCGATCTATATATGAAAACGGATATACTGTTACTAGCAGACGTTTTTGAACAATTTAGAAATAGTTGTTTGAAAACCTATGAGTTAGATCCCGTTTATTGCTTTACACTTCCTGGTTTCACCTGGGATTGTATGTTAAAACATTCAAAACAAGAGTTAGAGCTCCTAACCGATCTCGATCAATTTCTGTTTGTTGAACGTTGAATTCGAGGTGGTCTTAGTCAAGTTTGCTCTAAAAGGATATCTACAGCTAACAATAAATACCTTCCAACATATGATCCGACTAGTCCTGAAAGTTATTTAGTGTACTATGATGTCAATAATCAGTATGGATGGGCGATGTCGCAGTACCTTCCATATGGAGGTTTTGAATGGGTCAAATCTGATAGTATTGATGTACTATCCATCGATGATAATGCTCCTGAGGGTTATATATTTGAGATTGATCTACATGATGCTCATAAAGATCTACCTTTCTGTCCGCAGCATGTTAATCCGAAGACTGGAAAACCCTGCGCATCTTCTTCTCAGGTAGCTAAGTTGATGGCTACTCTCCATCACAAAGAAAAATATATTATCCATTATAGATCTCTAAAACAGGTGTTGCAGCATGGCTTCAAGATTAATCGGATTCATAGAGTACTTAGATTTAAACAATCAGCATGGCTAAAGTCATATATCGAGTTAAACACTAAGCTACGCCAGAACTCAAGAAACGAGTTTGAGAAAAACTTATTTAAGCTCATGAATAACGCAGTCTTTGGTAAGACAAGGGAAAATTTGCGTAAGCGTGTAAATATACGTCTTTTAACTAAATGGGCGGGTAGATATGGAGCGGAGTCTTACATCTCCAAGCCTGAATTTAAAAATTGTAGTATATTTAATGAGAATTTAATAGCAATCGAGTTAAGAAAATCTGAAATCTACCTGAACAAACCGATTTATGTTGTTATGAGCATTCTGGATATCGCTAAAACTACCATCTACGACTTCCATTATGGCTATATGAAGAGAACATTTAGCGATAGGTGTTCTGTCTTATATTCTGATATAGATTCTCTCATATATGAGATTAGTAATCAGGATCCATATGAAGATATGAAGCGTGATTGCCTTCAGTATTTTGATACGAGCGATTACTCTGTGAATAATGTATACGGCATTCCACATGTTAATAAAAAAGTATTGGGTATGATGAAGGATGAGTGTAATGGGGTACCAATGACTCATTACGTAGGGCTCCGATCAAAATTATACACTATAAAAACTACCGTTTTACAAGATGACGTAGAAGCGTTAAGAAATCATTTACATGAAGACGAATATGATGATGATGAAATCTCCGATATTATATCTAATTATAATTTAACCAAAAAAAGCTAAAGGTGTTAAAAAATCTGTTGTTCACACAAAAATTACCTCCGAAGACTACGTAGAATGTCTTGAAAACTATGTAGAAAAACGTGTACATCAAAATATAATCCGATCCGATCAACATCATGTTCATTCAATCACACAGCAAAAGCTTGCTCTTAGTCCGTATGATGATAAACGTTACCTCATACCTGGCTCCTATGATACCCTACCTTTGGGTCATTATTCGATATTATAACAAATGAATGTAGACTGATGTATGTCCTCACCGAAAATCTTATATGTAATATAAAATTCTGTAAGGTTAGATATTAATGTAATCTGTGAATGTTTGTTGTATATTGTATGTATGTTTTTAATATGTAATATATTCATTATGATGTCTGACTTCTATGTTAATGTTATATGTTTCAATTTGAGCTAATAGATTGAATGATATCTTCTTTTCAAGTAAGATATTATAAAAGCATTGTGCTCCGTAATTATTGTTTCCTAATAGGTAGTTTAGCATAAGATAATGTTAATCATATCATCTAGTATTTTAATTATAATTAAGTATATTTACTTACTATTGTATATTTACTATATTTGATTAGTTTGATGTTTCTACGTTAATGAATGTCTATAATATTATTTTTTTTCCTGTAAGATATTACTAAAAGTCCTTACTCAGGCTTGATAATTAGTATTTCTTAATAGGTAGATTAGTTTAAACAAATGATGATCTTCTACTATAACATTTTAATTATGGTTAGTTAAGTATATATTTAGCTTGAAATGTATAATAGCTAAATAAAATAAAAGTGTATTAATCATATTTGTGTGTTTTATTTACAGCTCTTTATTAAATAATATATGTATAGTCATATGAGTATTACATGCCGAGTGAGAATAGATAGCGAGCTCTGTCGTGTAGTTGATGCCGTCAGCACATGATTAGTATTTATTTATTAACATAGTAATTATATAATATTTCAATAATAATATTTTTCATAAGCTTGAGATCCGAAAGCCCTTCACGAAGGGTAGCTACTGACATAGATATATCCGTTAGTCGAGCTTGCAAACCTCGCAGTTGTGTCAAGGACTGCCGGTTTCTTTAAATTTAATGATCTCATCGGCTAGAAATGCTTAAACACGATCTTGATCACGTGGGTAGTTAGATGTGAGCGTAGAAGTATAATCATTTTCACTTGCCATGGGGCCCTGTTACTGGGGTGAAGTCCTAGAATGCCGTGATGACGTCATTATAAAATCCTTATGATCTCAGACTGCATCAATCACTGCGTAATATGTAGAGTTAATGCGTATACGTTGCGCTGGCGCGCGTTGAGACTGGTCGCGGATGACCTTGAAATTGACCAAAAATTCTACGTTGGACCTTAGCGATTTCCCATGTTAATTTCCATAAGCATTGCCGCAGAACCCGCCTAGCATATCTACTTTTATTATTTCCCAAATACTTGTATATAATGTTATTGTTTATAAAGTTACAAATGAAAACGGAGAAGAAATTAAAGAAGGTATTTATGAAAAAGAATTGTAATTGACAAAACTATGATTTACTAAAATAACCCTTATTTTTAAAAGTAATTTATAATAAATGAAGAAGTATTTGATTAAAAAACCCAAATATTTGGAAAGACTAAAGTATTCTGGTATATTTCCATACCCCTTAAGAAATTTACTTGTTGGTCCTTCAGGATGTGGAAAAAATACTGTTTTATATAATATGATAACAGGTTTTTGGATTCCTTATACAGCAGTATATATCTCTACAAACACACCCTATCAAGCATGTTATCAAAATTTGATTATTTTCTTTAAAAAAGCACATATAACATATCAAATCAGTGATAATTTTGATGAAATGATAACTGTTTCTAAATGCGAACCAGGTGGTTTAGTTGTATTCGATGATTTTTTAAAAGGAAAACAAAATAGAATAGAAGAATATTTTATGATGGGAAGATATTTCTTGTATTTATCTAATACAGTGTTTAACAAGAGTTAATGTAAAATTAATTAGAGCTAACTTAAATTTTGTATGTTTATGGAAACAACCAAGATGTGTTGAACGATTACATAAAGAAGTAAATAACGATATATCATTAAACGAATACATTTCGTATTGTAAAACGTGTTGGAAAAATTACTATGGTTTTCTATCGATCGATAAGGTAAAAAATCGTTATATCCATTGTTTTCATACATATTTTTATCAAATAAATGAATGACGAAGACGTAGATGATGTTTTAATAAAACAAATAGGACAAAGATATAATAAATATAAAACAGGGGTATTCAAAAAATTTCGTGAAGTTAAACAAGAAAAACCTGTTAATTTTAGTATATCAACAGAGTCTAACGAAGATGATTTAAAAATACCGACGTCTGATAAGTATCTAAAAAAAGTTAGAAAAACAAAAAACTGAATTTAGAAAGCATAAACGTAGATTAGCAACTGATTATGAAAAAAGAGAAATAGAATATAAACCAATTACAGATGCACTTCAAAAGGTTGATAAAGATATTCAAAAATTAGTGATTGAAGGTAATAAACCAGAGACTTTAGCAATTAAAGACTGTCAAAGACAACCAATTACACCTATGACGATGGATCTACCTAAACATATTGATCAAACAATGAATAATAGCCCAATTATAACAGAACCAGAAACACCTGCCGTTGAAATTAAAGATATAACTTATGAAACTCCAATGAAAAGACCAACTAAAAAAGAAATAATTGATGAAGATAAAATTGGGGAAATACCTTATCTAAAATTTGCACTCGTACCAAAAAAAAGACGAACCAAACAGAGGGTTTGATCCTATCTTTGGTATTTATTATGAACCGAATGAATTCAGTCTAAAAATTGGAAATTCACAAATTGCATTTAACCAAACATCAGATCCTGCAACTCTTATTTTAAAAGACGTTAACAAAGAATACACTGCTACAGTGGGTTTAATCATAGAATAATTAATATAAGTAGAAGCACAGCTGCAATGTTTAAAATGTAGGTAACACAGAAATGTACCCGACGATAGATGGCTAGTAAACTAGCCATCTAAAGGACGGTACAAAAAATTTCATTAGCAATTATACAAACCTAACTCACAGTTTTCAATATGTTTCTAACGCAAGAAATATTTGGTTGTAGAATTGACGTACTTTATACTTTTGACCTAAACTGTTACTACAAAAACAAAACAAAATGTTTTGATAGCAAGTGTGTTTTATGATTCATGAAATACGATCCCTTTGTATGCTTCCTTTATGTATATCTATAAGTATAAATAAATATTAAGAAATATATACTCCCATTTAATTTTTGTGTAGAAAGAATGCTCTTCGCCATCTCACACATTATAAACATTGTTAACATAATATTTAATAAATGCATGTATCTCAATAAGTTCTAAAATGACCATGGGTTTTAAAACTTTATCTAATTTAAACTAAAACACGCCTTCCATTAAAAAATCCCATAATCTTGAAAAGCTTAAAACGTGTGATCATTTAAATTCTGTTTTCATTACCTTTGTTTTCGATCACAACCTAAAAAATGAACTCTAGCTAATTACAAAAATTACACTATACGGGGTGTGTCACCGCCTGTCACGACGAGTTTTGGTTAGAAGAATATAGGAAACCAGTAGGAGTTGCGATTTGAAATTTTGGAGGTAATGGTTTCGAGCTACATATGCAAAATTTTAGAGGACGGTACTAATTAATTATGTTAATCCAAAAAACGCATAGACAGAAAACATATAAGACACGAATTATCAAACCAAGTGATTAATCGATTATTTTCTTAATCGATTTATTCCATTATTTAAGTAATCGATTAACTGAATAATCGGTCAATCGATTTTTTTAAATCGATTTTCGATTATTGATTTCTATAACCGCACAGTCTTAGTAGTAGACAATATTTTGTTGGGTTGTTCTAAAGAAAAACGAACATTTGTTAAAATGCAATGTTTCCATGCAAAATAACAAAATTGGATACGCTACTTATTACGGACATTACTATTTATAGTCCAGTCATTTAGAACAAACACAAGTTGAGGTAAGTCTTTGGATCTTTGCATAGGCCTTTCTTGCTAGTTGTTAAATAACCCCAGAGGCGTAGGCTGTGCAACCTGTGCGAGGCATGGGAGCGCCGCAGTCAGAGTAAAATATAATATAATTTAAGTGACAGAGTAAAATATAATATAAATTAAATACTACCAGTGCCAAGTTAAAATGAAATTTACTAGTAAAATATAGTGTATATTTTTAATCGATCATCTTTTTATATGAGGGGCGACATGCGCCACAAACCCCAGCTATGCCTCTAAATAACCCCATAAAAGTCAACACGGGTAGATAGTGAGCTCGAAGAGATAATGAGGGTAAACCACGACCCATAACGGTTTTTGTGGTTTTTCTCGAAAACTATTAGGTTTATCGAGATGAAGGAGGTTAGGTAAAACAAAGATTAGTTAATTTCCTACTCAAAATTTAGAATGTTTTCTCATACCTAGCCTTCGCTATGTGTTATCGAAGAAAGAAGATATGTTATACATGAATCAGCAATTTGCACCAGTAAATTTGCTTAAGGTACTATCGGGGCCACTTTTTGTGATCTCATATTCGTCCTGAAGTATTTTCTTTCTTCGAAAACACAAATAGAAGGAGAGGTATGAAAAAACAAACCAAAAATTTTGGTAGGAAATTAAATAAACTTTATTTTACCTCACCTCCTTCATCTCGATAAACTTAGTTAATAGTTTCAATTATATAAATAGTTTCCGAGAAAAATGACAAAAACCGCTAAGGGGCGTGGTTTATCCTTATTATCTCTTCAACTTCACCTACAGGTGGTGACTTTTAGAGGGTTATTTAACAATTCACAAGGAAGATCTATGCAAAAATCCAAGGATATGCCTCAACTTATCGCTATTTTTTCTGGACTATAATTGGAATTTAACTGGATTATTATAGGCTAATATTGAAAAAAGTTAAATTGGTGTTACCATCCGTTTCCATAGTAAGATCAGGCTTAGGGTTTTTCATTTCAACGATAAGTAGATACATGCTTTAAATACTCTATTAAAAACTAACATCTATGTGGATAACGAAGAAATATCTTTCAATGATATCAGAAAGTTTTTAATAAAAGTAAAATAAGTAACCCAGATCATCAGTAACAAACTCGCTACAGGCTTAAAGACAGCAGACCATACCGGCGAAATAAAAACCAGGACAATAAAAAACACGTTTTTGTTTAAAAACAAGAATAATTTAACAAAGTGCAAAAGTGTTAAAGCGCAACAGTCGGGCCCTAAAAGATAAAAACTTCGTATCGCCGTCGACTGTCTATTCTAGACTCTAGGGTTGGAGATGTTTTAAAAGAACCATTTGAGTGGCTTTGTAAGTAACGGAAGGGTAGTAAGTGCAAAAACGGTTAAGCACAGAAAAAAACATTGCACAGATGGGTTTCGGTACGTAATCAAACGCATATTAGTGATTAGGGATGATTTACGAGAAGAAGAGTACAGTTTTATGTTTACATCTCGGAATCAAGATCATTTGGAGAATTTATTTCTGCGATAACAGAAGCAAAGCATTTAGTTTCAACCCTAGTTGTGCTATCTATCGAATATCACTGCAATTTAATATTTTTATGGGGTTACAACAACCACCAGAAACAAAGAACTGTGAAACAGATGATGATGTTCCTTTAGATCTCGGCGAAAGAAAAGAATGTCAACTATCGCTTACGGTATCTGAATCCTAACAAACATTGGAATCTTCAGCAAACGTTTTTCGGATAGTGATGCAAATATGGTATCTGTGCTAGAATTCGACGAATCTTTGGTAACTTGTTCAATTTATTATATATCTGATTATAAACACGTAAAATAATATAAGATAATATTTTAACAGGCAAGAGTAGCATCTTAGTTGAAGAAAAGAAACAACTGCTAATAGTATTTCGCGATTACGGGCAGGAATCTTCCAAGAAGATTCAAAATTTACTCAATATTTAATAAGACCCTGAGCTGGTTTTTTGCAAGAATTGTTATAAAAACCGTGGACATAAAAAACATTATGTAGAGTAATAGCATAGAATAATTAATATCTATGATAATAGTGGTTTAGTGAAGATTACATCGAGAATTTGCTATAAATTAACTATTTGTTGCAGATATGACTTTTTAAAATGGTAAAGTGGTATAACAACGAACTAAAAGTGCCAATAAAAAAGAAAACCAGACAAACACAGTCAAAATCTAATGGCAATCTTTAGAAAAAAGTGCGACATTAGATATTAATTAGCATGAGTAAATGCGCAAACTTTTCTGTTTTGAAACAAGGTATTAGGAGTATTTTGGGGGCGTTTTCTTGTTGTTTCTATACCTACAAGGTTTTTTTCGCTTTATTAACCATCTTTAACATAATCTCATATTATTTTTAAATACTATTTATGATTTTATTATGATCTATTACATACTATATGATTGAGGTATGAATCGCATTATTTATATTTATTTGTATTTCTTGCTTTTTATAGGAGTAACTAAAAATTTTCAATGTATATTGCATACTTTTCAGACCATTCTTTTGGCAGTTTTGCATTCTATGCATATGGTTATATACGTATTTACATATGTGGGTTAATTGTATTATTATGATAAATGTTTTTAAATTTGTTTGCAGTCTGAAAATAGATTTAAAGCTTATTTTTTATGCAAGTACATCAAATAAAACGGTTGCCTGTTAAGTACGGTTGCACATACTTTTATAAATTAATTTGGTAAGATTCGGCATTTGAAACAATCCCATATGTATGTAGTACGTAATCGCGTAACATGATCTGCATGTTTAGGTACACATATCTTTGTTGAGTTTATAAAAACCCATTCTTAGAAAAATGTTTGCACATGCAAGTATAGTGTCAGGTAGTGCAGCACTACCTAGATATGCCCCCTTTACTCTTCAGTATACCTGCCCCATATGCTGACTGGTTACTTAAATCTCCATAGCGTTATTCCTCTATTTATATTAATTACTCTATGGTTTAATGAGATTATTAACTTATCGCGATTATATTAAGCCAATATACTATACAAATGATGATTTGAGAAACTATTCTGAAATATTATGGTTTACTGATTCATTTTTTCATAATAATGATAGGTTAGATAATAAAAGACTGAAATCAAGTCAAGGATCTAAATTGAAAGACCTTGTTTATCATATAGCATCATATACAAAAGATTGTGCTCCTGAAATACTAGATGATTGTATTGATGAATTTGTAATTGAATATATGAAAGCAAAAAAAGGTTCATCTATATCAATGGGTATAGTAGATTTTATTGTAGAGTTATTAAAAAACAAACCAAATAAGTATATTGAACGGATAGCATCTGTTTTACCAATCACTAGCCCTACTTTAAAAAATATAAAAAATGTATTAGAAGAATCAGTTGACTATCCTATCGGAATACAATATTTAATAAGAGTTGTCGATAACTTACCAAGAGAAGCAATTGGAGGTAAAATATTTAATAAAATCTTGGATATATTACCAGAAATGCATCTTATTGATTATGACAAAAAACATGGATTTAGAAAATATGATTATTGCGGACCTGGTACGAAATTAGAAAAAAGGTTCGAACGAGGTGATGAACCAATTAATGATTTAGATAGAGAATGTATGAAACATGATATTGTATATAATAAATACTCAAAAGGTGAAGCAAATAGAGATGACATACGTAAAGCTGATGATGAATTAATTAATTTTACGGAAAATAAAAAAGGTTTTAATAATATTTATAGGATAGATTTTTAGGACTCGGTTTTCACTTTGGTTTCTAATCATCCTATTTTTCATTGTATTTTTATTTTGATTACGAATAATATATTAAATGATATTGGATTTTCGGTATCAAAAAGGAAAACTTCTAGTAAATAAATATTATATAAATGAATAACATATATTGTCTTAAATGTAAAGAAAAAACAACAAACGTAGCAGAGAAGAAAAAAGATGGAAAAAGGGGTTGTAAATATTACATAGCAAAATGTGGAAAATGTGGATCAAGAAAATCACAAATGATTAACGGTCCAACTAAAGAAAAAAGGAAATTGAAGTAAAAAAACTATATTTATTTCTATATATAAATGAGTAACAACACCCACATTAAAAATAACAATAAATTGCAAGAAAATAAAATAGTTAAAAAACAAACAGATTATGGTTCGTATAAAAATCTAATAGTTGCTTTATTAAGAAGTTACAATTTTAAATATAGTATAGAAAAGAGAGGTGAAGATTTAATGAATATTTTTATAGAAAATTATGATGAAGACTTATTCAAATATGGAATAAAAGAAAATTTAGAAGATATGCCAAAATGTCATAGTAGTGGGCCTTTAACAAGGAATCCACATCATATTAGAGATATACATTTTCTTGATCCAGATATGACTTTTAGTTTTTATCATAATTAACTTTTATATAAATGAGTAACAACACTGGTATCAAAAAACATGTGAGTACTTAAAAAAAATACGGAATAGTTCCTTCTGTAAAAGAAGATGTTTTAGGAAATGATATTATAGTTGAGTTTAGAATGCAAAAGGTAAAAAGGGGTGGTATTATAGGTATAGATGATGTTTTAGGTGCGGCTATATTAGTGATTGTAGGTTGGGGTGCAACTTAAATAATAAACGCTATTGAAGGGGCTGTTGAAAGAGGTTGTCTAGATTGTCAAAACAAAGTCTTAAAAAAAAGAAAAGACTGGTATCCAACCAGCCTCGAATCTTACTTTAATAGATCTTTCAAAGAAATATAAAATTAAAAATTTTAGAGGTGTTTTCATGAAAGATGCTCTTCCAAAAAAACCCAAAACAAACGAATGTGGAATAATAAATTTAAACAATTCTAATTAAATAGGGAGTCATTGGGTTGCATATATTAAGAAAGATAAATATGTTGAATATTTTGATTCATTTAGGTTTGTAAATCTGCCTATAGAATTACAAAAATACGTACAAACTGATGATATATGGTTAAATAAAGATTAACACAAGTGTATGATGACCTTCCTATATGTGGTTATGAATGTTTATATTGGTTGTTAAATAGAACATCTTTTTTATTTGAAATAAATGGAACCTTCATTTTTTGATCGTAGACAAATTCAGCCTGTAAATGATACACAAATGAATAAACAGGGAGGTAAAATAGAGTATGATGTACAATTAACAAACGAATGGTGCGGTAGAGGTCAAGATTTTCATTTACATATAACAGGAAAATTTCTTCATAAAGATGATTCACCGTTTGTACAAAATAGTTCAACTGTTGAATTAGTTAATAATTTTTGTAGTTTTTTATGGCAATCCGCTAAATTTAAGTTGTGGAATAAACCCATAGAACAAGTTGACTATGTTGGTCAATTAACAGGAGTTCAAGGAATTGTGAATTATAATTTAGATGATGACCGGCATTATAGTACTGGCTTTAAGTCAGACTATCCAGTATCAGTAGGTAAGACAGGACAATTTTTTGAAATATATGTTCCATTGTCTCCCTTCTTTGCATTTTTTAGAAATAATAAAAAACCAATATATAATGCTTATTTTAAATTTGAGTTTGTCAGAAATACTGATGATGATGTTTTATATAGATACCATGGTGAAGGACAAAAACCAGAGGATATTCCAACAGAATGTAAGGTTGTGCTAGATAACGTTAGTTTGTATGTACCATATTTAACTTTTGATGATAATATAGATGAACATCTTAGAACTGAAGATCAAGTTTTTGTGTTTTACCCTTGGGCGTGTATTGAAATTCATATAGATGAAGGAATAACAAAACTTATTAAAGATTTAACAAACTTATATAGTCATCATAATCCTCTTATTGGTGTATTTTTGATATTTCAAACAAATAGAATAAATAATCAGTTGGCTGATACACATTTATTTGATCATTGTAATGTTAAATCTACTTATATTGATTTTGGTGTTGTAAAATATCCAACGGAACAAATTGAGGTTGACTTTAAAAATAATAAATTTATGCAACTCTTTGATAAATTATTTAAATATAAAGTTATAATGAAAATTAAAGATACTAGTTTATATATAACACCTGATGATTTTAAAACAAAATATTCAATTTTTTACTTTAATCTTTTTTATCAAAAACCAAATATAACTGGGGATAAGATTAAAATCGTTTTAAATACTACATTTAATAAACCTGTACCTAAAAATACAAGAGCATATATTTGTTTATTTTCAGAGGATAATTTAATAATAATTTAAATATTCACCTAAAAATCGAACAGTTGAAAAAGACAGTTAATTAATTATAAGTAAATGAGTATGTTATTTGAAATCAGAGACAATTACTTAATACTAGACTCTCCTATATATTTGGATCCAACAAAACATTATAAGATTGGTTTATATCAAATGTATTATGATTTTTTTTATTCAACAAAACTACACGATATGAAACAACTTTTCCAAAAAATTCAATATTTTATTTGAAAGAGTTTGTGTGAAACCCCGACACTGCAAAATGCGGTAAAAGGGGGAATGGATTATGTATGTATGTATGTATGTATTTGAAATTGGGTAATGAATATTATAATTATATGTTAAGCCTCACAGCAAAAAACGAAGTATTATTTTCTATATATAATTTTGAAAAGGCAATGATTGACAGTTTCTTACCCAATTTAAAAATATATATAAAGACTGATACAAAAAAAGATGATCTTTTTTATTTTCAATCGTTTTATTCCACTGTAAGTAGATCAAAACAACCACGAAAAAATTGGGTTATTAAAGATGAAGATCTGTTTGATGAAAAAAAAATTAAATTTGCTATTGCAACAGATAGTTTAATATCAATTTATACACCTGTTGATATTTTATTATCTACTGAGATTTTGGAAAATTGGAATTTTAAAAAAATACTCAAATAGAAATTCCTATTAAGACTCTACTTAATAATGTGATAATAAAAATTCAATGTAATTTGGTTAAACCTACACACATAAACCATGCTGAGATTCGACATTCTCACGATCATGAAAACATTTTATCTGTACTTTTGTTAACCGAAAATAGAAGATCTCATATTCCCTACAATATTTTGTGGATTCCAATTGATGATAATATAGATAAAATCAATGAAATAAATATTAAAATTACTAATTCAATGGGAAATGATATTGGGAAACTATTAATAAATACAAAAATATATCTACAAATTATAGCAGACAACAAAAAAGAAAGAAATGAAGGACTTTCTCACACACCTATACCTGTCTATTTTGTTTGAAAAGATTTGTCCTAAAGTAGACGTCTTATTAAAGTAAGCAAAAAATCGAGAACTAACTCTTGTTTTTTCATTTTGTCCCAAATAAGCCCACTTAAAATAAATAATCAGAAATCAAACAAATGCCCCTTGATTTTCATTTTGTCCCAAACTAAATAAATAATCAAAATCGAGAACTAACCCTTATTTTCAATTCTGTCTCAAATAAGCCCAGCGGATTAAAATAAGCAAAAAATCGAGAACTAACCCTTATTTTAGCTTGCTTATCAAAATAAGCACAAAAATCAACGAAATGACCTTGTTTTTCATTTTGTCTCATATCGGCCCTCTTATGTGTACCGTTACTTTTTGTACAATTTTAACTACCTATCAGAAAGGCAAATGAAAAACGGGCATAAGACTAATAATCGTTGTAATAAAGTTTTAAAAATAATAATTAGTAAGCAATGCAATTTAAAAAAAGATGGGGCTTGAACCCACGATTTCTGATTAGGAATCTGAAGCGTTAACCGCTACACCAATCAGCGTACAGCTTCCAGCTTTTTTAAATAGCTTAAATAACCAAAAGCAGTAAATCAATAAGCTTTTTAAGTATTTTTCTAAATAGATTTTGGATTTCTTCATAAAGTTTAATATTTTTTGACGTAAAATGAATTCTTCTTTCGATTGATACCAAAATGTCTACTTACATTTGCAGGAGGAAAATGATAAAATTCCATTGGATTTCCTATATTATCGTTTACCAAAAACACACTGTACTATATAAAATAGGTTGGTTTCAAAACGGCAACAGATGAATTTTTATTGATACTGTCATGAATCTGTAATTTATTATTTGTATCTGAACTTGATATATATCTTTTAAGGTGAACATTTAGGTTTTTAAAAGACTTATTACAATAGTAGCAGATCTCATTAATCTCTATCTTTTCATAGTTGTTGTTACTCTTATTAATCTTTTTGGGATACCTGTACTTAAGTGCTTATTTATCTAAGTAGTAATGATTCCGCTAAAGAACCGTTTATGTAATTGTACATAGCAAAAGCCGCTATAGCTTAAAAGCGTACGTTCAAAATTTTTTTGCGTACCTGATAAGAGAGTGCTTTCTAAATGTCATGTTTTAAGGGCATTTAAGGCTTTTATGCACAGATGCATTATAAGACTATTATTGCTGGATTTATCTAAACATAACTGTCTCTTTATGCCCCAAGGGCCTCTTTATGATCCGACGGGCAATAATGAAACGTCAATTAAATGTCAGAGCTGTATTTGTAGAACTTGATTGGTTCTTAATATAATTTGTAAACTTATCACCAATGAAAATAAGCTGAAATTAAGTATTTTAGATAGTAACTATAGTAACGTACTTCGTATATAAGCACGTAAGTATACGTACAGCGGCTTGATGTAACCTACGTACTCATTTAATTATATTTTTTACACAATAATAGATTTGAGATAAAAACAATCCGTGCATAAAATAGTGTATGCATTTCGGGCATAACTTGCTTTTATGGCCCTACAGCCTTTTCCTAGCCCTCGGCTGACGCCTCGGGCTAGAAATAACGCTTCTGGCCATAAAAGCTTCTTTATGCCCTTAATACATAAATAACTATTTCTGCCCTCTTGTGTCAAACTTTTTTCTGCTCTCTTATGTCAAATGCATAACCTCTACACTGCTACTAAATAGATATTAGATGTAATACATTTTTTCAATAATTAAAAGTTTATTATTATTAGCTAATATTTAGTCTTTTTGTTACTTTAATATTGTGTAATATTTTGTTATTAAATAGGTGATACAGAATTATTTTATTATTATTGCTTAAAATTGCAACAGCAAAAACACGCACGTGACATACTAACCGAGCACCCTTGTTTTAATTAACTTAAACTCGCCCATACGCGTCTTGGGTTACTGCACAGTGCACATAATCACGTGTTCCAGAAGTCTAGACTGGACAGTATCACTTCAACAGCGCAGGATTACGCATGTTATATTTATGTCTTCTGATTATGTTAATTTAATAATATTATTAAAAGAAATCTAGCGGTGTTTCATTTTGATTTATTCCATCACATTCCTCTAACATAGATTTATTTTAATTTAAGGTAAATTATATAATAACCTTTATTTATTTAGCACACGCTATTTTTTACAAATAATAATTAACAATTTATGGTTATGTTTGAGTTTTTAGATGTTTACAAAGTTTCTTATTAAAGGTTCACATTTTTAATATCGTTAGGCAAAGCGTTAAAAAGACAAATCCCTTCACAAAATAAAGAATCTTTTAAGAAGGATCTGTTTATAAAGTCAACATTCAAGTCCTATCTTGATCGCAACATTCGAGAGTGGCTATCAAATCTTGTTATTATCATATTCCACAGGTATTCAAGAATTTTCTTGTGAACCATTTTATAAACAAAAACAAGATTCGCCTTTTGTATGCTCTGCCCAATCGAAAGTTAATATAGCTGCTGCAGTTTTGCGCTAATCGGTGTATTGGGTTACTGTATAAAATTTGGAGTTACATTTTCAAATGTAACAGCAGGTAGCCGAAAAACATTTATATGCCACTCGATTAGAAAAGCATTTGCAGCCCTTAGTTGTCTACTGTCGTCGCTCCTCGCTTCGCTCGGGCTTCAAACAACTGCTAGCTACAAATGCTAACTTTCTGCCCTTGAGACACAATAGTATTTTGTGTCTCAAGGGCAGAAAATTAGCATTTATAGCCCGCAGTTGTTTGATGCCCGAGCGAAGCGTAGCGTAGCGAGGGCAGCGGACAACTTAGGGCTACAAATGCTTTTCGGTCCGAGTGACATACAAAAGTTTTTCGCCTACCTGTTTGAAAGTTTAAAAAAGAATTCCAAAAGTTAAACAGTAACGTAACTTATTAGTAAATTAAATAGGCATATGTTAGAGGGAATGAATAAAAATGAAAATAACGCCAGACGTTTTTAGTAATTTATTAACTAAATTAACCTAATAATCATTACCCTACATACAACACGGCCGTATAGTAAATGTTTTTATTATTATTGGTAAATAAAAGGAACAGGATATGACTTTTAATTAGGATGAGTAATTAATCTATCATTGTATAATTTATTGAAATTACAATTTTCTTTTTATTAATTAATTGTCACAACCTCCATTTATACATACAATGACACTGTGAAAAGAAAAAAACAAACAACAAATTTATCGACGAAGACATGAAAATCAATGTTATGATCTAAGAAGCCTAGAAAAATTTGACGTATGTTTTTTATATTTTTAAAGGTTAAGTAAAAATATGTTTGAGATTACATTTTTCGTCATATTCCGTTGCTAAAAGTTTTACGAATGAGTTATATTTTTAATGTTAAAAACTAATGATTTCTTTTTTTGATTAAAATCTTTTTAGGATAATGCACAGGAGTGGTCAAAGTATGATAATTTAAAAAACAATTTCAATTTTTACAGTATCTCCAACTTAACATAAATAAATCGTGCTTTCATCTAGTAGTAGTATAGAGGTTATGTATTTGACATAAGAGGGCAGTAAAAAGTTTGACATAAGAGGCCCGCAAAGAAGCCTTAACTGCCCTCAAAACAGGACATTTAGAAAGCACTTTCTGATCAGGTAGGCGAAAAATAGTATATTAAGTATCAAGAACAGTAAGGACAGTTTACCGATCGACGACAATGTTTGGCGACTGAGCGAAGCGAAGTCGCCAATATTGAAGGAGATCGGTAAACTCCTTACTGTTGGAGATGCTTATACTATTTTTTGTACGACCATTATGAATACAAAGGTATTAACTAAGGAAATATCCCCGAAAACAATAGATTTAAGATAATTTATTTTTGCCCTGTATATCCACCAAACATTAAGTAGGTTTTGTCGTTACCATGGATACGTTTGTAATTACTATTATTTTTGAATGTCACGATATTTGTCAAACTCGTGAGAATGAGTGAATCTGAAAACGAATATAATTGGGATATTGAAGAGGCCTGAGCAAATTTAAATAAACAACATACATTTTTTTAAATATTCCAATTATTTAGAAAATAAATGATTTCTCGCGAAAGAGACATCTAAAGATCATGCATTTATTTTATAAATTACATATAATTTACTTACCGTTCTGTTTTTGACAGAACTGAACGGTAAGTAATTACTTACCGACGCGTTTTTGCTTAGCAACCAGTAAATATAACCTACTAGCAAATACCCGGCGCGCTTTGCTACGCTTTATTGAAATTACATGTTTTTACTTTTTGTAATTGTCAAATTACCAAATTTGACAATTGACAACATATCTATTCACATCAATCTCAGTACCCATTTTTAACTTCCATATATGGGTTTTTCGCTGTTATTTCGGACCACGATGGCCGATCAGAGTCCAATTTGGTCTTATTATTCTGGGCCAAGACCTTTCCAATGATACCAATTTCATCCAAATCGGTCCAGTGGTTGCGGAGAAAATCGCATACATACATATATACAGACAGACAGACAATCTTTCCCTTTTATATATATAGACTGTTCTAAAACCAAGTATGGTAAACAATCCGAAATAGCATGGTCGTACAAAAATACTATTAACGGCCGCATTTTATTTATCAAAAATACAATAAGTAGTTTATTTTATAACTTCGTCACTATGACAATCACAACCTCGACCTATAAGCACATGATCTTTGCAACAAATATACAGTTATAATCACTTTCTAGTTTTAATAGGATTTGTTGTAGGGATATCTTTTTTAGAGTATGTACTTGAAGAAACAGTTTCTCCGAAGTTTTGGGATACAGCATTTTTTGTAGATGACTTTGATATTGACATAACATAGTAACACAATACAAAAAGAAACCAAAAAAAATATTAAAAAGAAAATATATACATACAAAATATATCTACAAAAAGAATAAACAAAAATAACTACGAAAGTCCACACCAAATACCGTTAAAACAAGTAAAAAGTTAGGAGTTAGTTAGGAGCACTTTATAACATACGTGTCAATATAAAAATGTTTGTTTTAGAGTTTAGAGTTTGATAGTTTACTCATTTACTGTATATTTCGCTACCACTATTATTATTTACTATACTTTTTGTAAACAGAGATTAAAACTTCTCCATTTTTCTTGAATCCTAGCTAAATAAACCTTCAGAAAGTGAAAAACGTTCTGTGCTAGTTTTTTTCCACGGTGGCGGATTCCATAGTGGTTCCGGCAAATATATGTCACCAAAATATTTATTGGATGAGGATATCGTTCTTGTTGTACCAAACTATAGATTAGGCGCACTAGGTAAGCATTTCTTTTTAATTACTGCAAAATTCTTAGCGACTAACAAAATGTTTTACTTTTTTAGGCTTCCTCAGCACGGGTGATAAGGAAGCTCCTGGTAACTTAGGACTCAAAGATCAAGTGCAAGCTTTAAAATGGGTTAAAGAAAATATTGGTTCGTTTGGAGGTGATCCAGACAGCGTAACTATTGGTGGCCATAGTGCTGGAGGTGCTAGTGTAACTCTACATCTTGTGTCTCCTCTTTGTAAAGGTTAATTAATTTCTCCAATGTTTGCATTATTTTCCTGCTAAACAAGTATTGTGTAGGACTCTTTCATAAGGCAATCGCAATGAGTGGATCTAGTTTAGGAAATTGGCCTGTGCCACAAAATCAACTGGAACTAGCCAAGAAACAAGCCAAATTAGTCAGTTGTCCTGAAGACACGCCAGCTAACATAATCAAGTGCTTAAAGAATAAAACAAGTGATGAACTAGCAGAGTCTCTACCTAAAATGAGGGTAAATAGTTTCTATACACACTGAATTTCTTTTAATGGTTTTCTGATATTTTTTCAACAGGAATTTGGTTCTCAAGATCCAGTTCTCATTTATCTACCAGTAATAGAACAAGACTTTGGCCAACCACGATTCTTAACAGCACACCCTGTAGAACTGGTCTTAAGCGATCAATTCCATAAGGTACCCCTCTTGACAGGCGTTACAACTGATGAATTTGTCAGCCACGCATTTGGTAATATATTTTTTTAAATAAAATTAAAACGTTATTAAGTATACAGCTTTACTGTTTAGCTGTAGTTAACAATCCGAAACTGTCACAAGATCTGGATAAGAATTTTGAAAAAAATGCTCCTATTGTTTTTGTCTATGAAAGAGATACCGAGAATTCAAAAACAATTAGCAAAGAGCTTAAGAAATTCTACTTTGAAGATAAACCAATAGATAATTCTTCAGTATCAGGACTAGTGCAGGTAAAATATTAGTTAAAATTAATAGTTTTAAATATAGTGTTTTAAACTAATAATGTTTGATTTGTTGAGTTGTACTCTGATGGCATAGTGGGATTTGCTGTAAACAGAGCTGCTAAGTTAATAGCTGAAAAGAGCAATGAATCTGTCTATTACTATCGCTTCAATTTTAAGGGTAGACACAGTAATTTTTATTTGCCTGACTCTAATAATACAGTTCCTTATGGTAAGTTAAGGCTATTTATTTCTCATTCATTATTAAATATTTGCCATGTTACCAGGAGTGGCACATTCAGACGATTTAATTTATCTGTTCCAAACTCCAAGCTCCTATTCAGGCTACAAAGAAAGTGATCCCGAAACAGATACAATTGAAAAAACGACAAAATTGTGGGCCAATTTCATTAAAACGGGGTAAGTTTATTCCTATTCATTTTAGTTCTAGGGTTTCTAAATAACGGGCATTATAACATCTTTTTTCACAAAACCCGGACATCTTAGGTGTAAAGCTGGATATTGGTATATAGGTAGTACTTGATGTCCTTTATTACATATCAAAAGTCCCCATGCGTGGGACGCTTGCTTCCTTGGGGATAACGAAAAGCTACCCTTTTCATGAACTAAAATATTGATGATTTTTTAACTTTTACTCATAATATTTCGTAAACTATGAAGATAATACATTAAAATTTTAAACACAATAAATATAAATTGTTTAGTACGTCACTGTTTACTAAAAATAATAAATTGTTTATACCACGCTGTTCGCTGTTAGCATGCCAGTATAGGTTTTTACCCGAACATTATAGGTGTCAAGCTGGATTTAGGTACATAGGTAGTACTTGATGTTATTTATAACATATAAAAAGTCCCCATGCGTGGAACCCTTATTTCCTTGGGGAAAACGAAAAAACTACCCTGAAGCTCGCATTTTAGGAAAAAATCGTAGGTTGCGATTTAATTGAGATAGCTATTCTCATTTTTATCTTAAAATATGCGAAATTTTACCAAACCAGATGCAAGTGTCATATATTTAATTATAAGAATATCAGCGAAAGAGAGAGGGAAAAAATAGCTAAATTGCGACAAAAAATGAATCACATGGGAATTGATTGCGATAACTTATACTATAGAAAATTTTAATTTAATATTTACACATTAATAACTTATAAGGTTGACTCTGTTTCTGTGGTACACATATTATACTACTTTGTTGTGTGAAACAATACCAGGCATTATAGCGTCTTTTTTCACAAAACCAGGACATTTTAGTAGTAAAGCTGGATTTTGGTATATAGGTAGTACTTGATGTCCTTTATAACATATCAAAAGTCCCCACGCGTGGGACGTTTGCTTCCTAAAATTTTGCTAACTAAAATCTTCTGGAATTAGTGTAACACAGCCTGTTGCTGATGCTGATACGCTTACAGTGACAACAGCTATTAATATGGCTGTCGATTAATATCCTGTCTGTATTGTGGGAAGAGATACTGATTTGTTAGCAATCCTTGTTGCTCGTGCTAGTTCGCAACAGAAATTGTATTCTGTAACGCAGGGTCAGGTGGTAAGCCTGATAATTTTTTTTCTGTCGTGGACATACAAACTAAGATCGGAGATATGAAGAACGTATTCCTATTTCTTCATGTTATAACTGGCATGGACACAAATTCTGCTCTGTTCGAGGGAAAAGTTTCGGCTTGGAGACTTTGGAAAAGTCTGAGGAACTTCGCAAAGAAGTGAAAATATTTAATGATCTTAATGCAGATACGAATAATCTGATTGCTGCTGGCATTAAATTTATTTTATGGCTTTATGGTGGAAAATATTGCAACATTCTGGAGGAATTGCGATACTAACTATAATATGAATAAATTAGTTGCACGTCAACCTGTATCCACAGAGTTCGATTTGGCAATTCTTCTGCCTACATCTGATGCTGCCCGATTTCACATATATCGAACCTACTTACAGGTGCAGCAGTAAGAAGGATAAAAATGCTTGAAAAGTATTCGTGTCGCCAACGTGACAATAATTTAACGTGTTGGTAAATTCAAACCGTCCTCAATCGTTTTGGATCTTTAATAATTTAGAACTGTCACTTTGTCGTCGATGAGGTTATTGTAGTAGTGCGAATGAGCCATGAACCGCTTTACATCAGAAGAAAAGGAAAAAGAGCAATAATTAATGTAATCAGCTAACATAAGTTTAAGTGCTAGTTTAACAACGTTTATTAAATACATTAATTTTATTTTCTAAAAAATTCCAAACAAAGAAAGTACCTACTACTAAAAGTTTTTAGTAAGGTAGGGTTACGTTTTTAAAATTGTACTGCTAAGAGCTTATGTACGTATTGCTATGATATAGGCATCCCGCACTACATGTGTGCACGATGTGTTGCCTGTCTTCCAGGCGAAAGGATTCCACGATTTTTTTATTTTAAAAACAATTGCAAAAGATTTTGCATTAAATATGTTGAAGATACACACTACAACACTATAAGATGATAAGGGATAAATTTTAAACTGATTCTTTACTTGAATTTCACAAACGAGTAGGTATTGGGTCTATTGAGCTGACCCCCCTCTACTTTTATGCAAATGACCCGCGATCTAATTAATATTCAAATGAGGCGTGGTCTAGTTAAATGCGCGTATTAAATTAATTGATCTAATTAAATTAAGTTAAATTAATTAACGGTATCATTTACATATCTCATCTCTCATTTACATATATCATTTATCATATGCATGCGCGAATTTTAATTAATTGATCTAATTAAATTAAATTAAATTAATTCACGGTATCATTTGCATATCTCATCTCTCATTTACATAACTCATCTCTCATTTGTACATCTCACCTCTCTCATTTCTCATATGCATGCTCGAATTAAATTAATTCACGTTATCGTTTGCATATCTCATCTCTCATTTACATTTATCATTTCTCATATGGATTCTCGAATTAAATTAATTCACGGTATCATTAGCATTTCTCATCTCTCATTTACATTTATCATTTCTCATATGCATGCTCGAATTAAATTAATTCACGGTATCATTAGCATATCTCATCTCTCATTTACATAACTTATTTCTCATATGGATGCTCGAATTAAATTAATTCACGGTATCATTAGCATATCTCATCTCTCATTTACATTTATCATTTCTCATATGCATGCTCGAATTAAATTAATTCACGGTATCATTTACATATCTCATCTCTCATTTACATATCCCATCTCTCATATGCATTCACGAATTAAACTAATTCATGGTATCGTTTGCATATCTCATCTCTCATTTACATAACTCATATCTCATTTTGTACATCTCATTTTTATATATTATTTGTCATCTCTCATCTCTCTCTCTCTCATAAATTTATTTTAAAATAAATCTTATGTTGTCATTCCTATTTGATATTTAAATATAAATCTATAGGTCATCATGTAATTCTGCGAAAACAATTTAACATGTAGAAACATCTAGGGTAATAATAAAAATTTGCTTTCAAGTATACGAAGTATCTCTAAAGATTACTGTTAATCACCAGTCAGATTATCTCTATTGCATTCTGACATGTTTAAATATACGTCATAAACATTTAAAATACGGTTTACAAGTAAAGCAAATTCTAATTTGAAAGAAAACACTTAGGGTCGTTACGATTTCTTAAAAATTTATTTAAATAATTCCGATAAATATTTATAAATAAAACTTTTTAAAGTAGGTTATGTTAGAGATGGGTTGTGCTCATTCGACTCCAATATTAATAAAGTTGATTTGTATGAGTGTCCGAGCCCCATTCTCGCGTTCTATAAGGGTTGGAGAGATGGGCTTGGGCTCATTCGACGCGTAATTTGCCGAGGATAATGCACGACCGATGCAAATTTTTTAAATTAGGTTATGTTTTAAAAATTTTTAAATTAGGTTGTTTTAAAAAATCGATAAATGCTGATTCTATCGTACTATTTAGTGCTATTGAGTGTTATTTGGTACTAATATGTGCTCTATCGATAGAGAATCGATTGGAGATTTATGTAGGTCATGTAAATACTGACCTACTTTAAAAAAAATCGATAAATGCTATTTCTATCATACTTAAGTGCTTAGGCCCGTAGGGCCCATTATCCTAGTCTTAAGCTATTTCGACGAAAACAATAGAATTTTTAAAAATAATTACAATCTCTTTAGTACGAACAATAACATTCAACATTCTAGTGTTGTATTAAAATCTAGAAATTTCCGAAAAATATTAGATTGTTAACAGTTTATGAGCATTAACCAAAGACTATTCTATAATGATGTATTATTTATTTATAAACGTTACATAGTATAGTAGCTAAATACATGACTGACTGAAAAAGTTACTTTTATTAATGATGACTATTGAATTCGATCTGTCACTAGCTTAACTTTTTAATTTCCACTTTTGACCAAATTATAGTTAATTTGATCAAATATTGCTTACAAAACGCAGCTGTAATCTAATGTCTACAGTAGAATCCTTAAAACTCTCTATGAAGTTTTAGAATTGTCGATTACTAAGACACTCGTTTCTTCTACCTTCTTTAGTAAATTCATATTGTTAGCTTCTACTTTGTCAACTGTTACTAGAATGCTGTTCTTTAGATCCTTTACCTCGCTCTATGTATCTGTAGTCATTACAATGAAAGTTTGTACTGTTGTGTCGAATTGACGATTTGATTTGAAAATTTAATAATGTAAGTTATTGTTTAAACTAACCCTTGTTTACTTCTATATATGTTTAATTAATATGTAATTAGTACATCAAAAATATGTTCTTAATATGTTTTTCAATTTCCTTATAAATATAACTATATATCATTGAAATAAAACATTATTAAAATATCAACAAAAAAACTACTTTATCACATCCTAAATATATAGTTATGTACTTAAATTAACTCATTATCAAACGTATTTGTTATTGTTCTTCATAAACACTTAATAAGCAATTTAAACTTTTACTCTTGTCATTAGTTTTCCTTTCTAATAGATTTGTTTGTTTGTTACCTTTTTTCAATCAAGGAAAACCAATTGTAATTTCACTTTTCAATTCATTAACAAAATGTAATAAAACTGCATACATTGTCAATAATCGAGTTAGTTCTATTTTTACTGTTCTTTATACTATACGTTTGAAATAAGTAAAATAAAGTTCTCACAATTTATAAGTATCTAAAATCGTTGCAATAAATCAAATCATCTTTGTGACTTGTGTATTATTTCCTCAAAAAATTCTACGATTCAACAAATAAATTATAATTATATACACGACTGATCACCTTTCTCGTCAGCTTCTTTTCAATCAATTGCAGTCGTTTATCATAAACCTAGTGGTGAGCTTGTATTATTCATATTGCGATATGGATATATTATTCAATTTTCATGTCTTTTGCTAACCCTACATAACCTAAGCTTTACATAGATTTAGACATATTATATATTTCGTATTTAGACACATAGCACGACATATCTGAATGATATATTAAATAAAAATAAATTGCTACTAAACGTAAGCTAGACTTGAATGATATCGATCGATATGCTATAATATGTATAGCTTAAATGTTAGATTAGTGAAGGAACATGCTGCTAAAGTCTATCGACTAGTTTGTTAGCCTTATTCCAATATACGTTTTCATCTTTATGATTGTTCAACTTTTAAAATTTGAGCTACAGAGAACGACTACCAGCATCTGTTGGTAGATATATAGTAGATATATATATATATATATATATATATATATATATATATATACACGTAAATAGCAACACATCCGAGACCCACGATACGGAACAGACAACCCGAGACCCGAGCGAAAAAATTATTTTAAAACTGTGTATTTTGGTGTTTTGGGATGTATTTATTGGTCTTAGGAATTATTTAGTCTGAGGGGTAAAAATTTTCAAAAAGTAATATTTATGACAGACTTCCGAGACCCTTTGAAGTGCAACGAACATGCGAGACCCGTAATATTAAAAATATACGTTCATCGTCACATAAGAGTCCCTTCGACGTTGCCAATATGACACTATAGTAAACCTGGTGTTCTCAGTGAGGTTAACGGAATATTCCGAAGTAAAGAAATGTGTTTTCAATTTGTCACGGATCTTTACGCACACTTCTCACACGTGGTTATTTTTCTCTAGTTATTTTAAATGGATACCCGCTCGAAGTAAATACTTAAAATGGATTTGAGCCAAAAAATTAAAAGTATTTAATGTAGCCATTTTAGATAATATTTTACCTTAAAAGTAGAGTAGAAAATAAGGCAATTAGTTTGTCATTTAATTTATCCTACTATTGCCTTATGTGAGTATGAAATGCTTTTAAAAAGGTTTCTAGTGCAAATAAAAAACATTTGGAATTACCTCTTTTATCAAAAATGATTTATCCAACCTACAAGATTATCTTCTGAAACTGTCATACAGAAAAAAAAATCTAATAGCAATAATCCTGCCTCGGATACTTATATTAGAATTTCGACACGAATGAAAGAGTAATTAGGTACTCCGAGAACTGGAAACGTCAACTAATTGAAGGTCTGGTGATTTCTACGAATTTGGGGATAATGATAATGTTAAAACGTATGCAACACTGAACCCAGTTAGTTTACATCTGAGATTTTACAAAAAGCAAGTATTTCTCTTTGACTTGTATTAAAGTTAAGTTTTTTAAACAAATGTCAGTTTTATTATTTGTAAATTTGAAAAAGATGTTTCCAGTTCTCTATCAAGTCGCAGTGCACATGAGGTGTTAGCTAATGCGCGATTATTAACGCACGTTATTGACTACATATCATTGCATAAGACAAGTATACATTCAAATGCGCGTAAATTTTAGTTGATGCGCGTTGCAACGAGATTCCCCATTCTAAAGCGCAATTTACGCATAGCGAGGTACACGAAATTGCATTGGACCGTATACATGGTCACGCGTTTTTGCGTTGGAGAATGCTAGGAACTAAAAAAAATTCCCTTTTTGAAGATATTTCTTACTTTATAAAGTATAAAAGGACATTTTTCACAAAAATTCTATAAAAGCAGGGTGAATTCTTATTAAACAAAAAATAATCAAAAATAATGTCATTGTCTACGTAAAAAATAAGTCATCGGACAAGATAAGAACACCAGACACGTTATAATGTTAATATTATTATGTAAATTGTTAAATATGTTTATCAATTACTTTTTAGTTGCACTATTTTCAACTCAGCGTTTTAATTTTTGTTTAAATGTTAATAAAACAAAAATCAGCGCATATAAATTATGTACTTGTTCAGAATTACATCTTGCAACGTATTTTACACTTTTATTATGTATTTGTAGTATTATAAATGAAAATCATTATATGTAGTACGGATGAAAAACTCATTATTTTATATGAGGGGGACTAGAAGCCAAGGGGTATAAGTGCAATGTAACATGTTAGATAATCAGAGCTAAATTTTGATAATTCTTGTAATTAAAGTATGTTATTTAATTAGTTTGTTATTATATTTTACCTTTGCTTATACTGTTTTGTACTTCTCTCTAAAATATGAGATCATTTTATTCATTGTTAATGTCTTCTATCAGTATTTTCTTAGCATGTGTTTGCATTTGTACCCCTTGTATTCCAAACATGTCTGCTTAGTCAATAAAAAACCAGGGTACAAGTGCAAAATATTTTATTTCATATCTAAATAATAGTATATTTACTCAAAATACTTTTCTATGTATTTTCGGATGATGTGAAAGGATGCTCCATTCTAAAATTCAACCACTCACTGCATAGATCTGATTCCAGTGACCATGTTTTTGGAAAACAGTTTAAGGACATCTAAGTTAATAAAATCCTCATCATTCATTATAACCACAGTGAACTTTTGGCTATTTTTAGCTACAAAGCGGTATCAAAATTTAAGTTGCACTATTTACTCGAGCTTTATAGAAGTGGCACAACGGCGCTTAGAACTATCATAACATAGTTTGTTCTTTACCTGTTAACTGAGTGTTAAACATTTGAACATTACTTTGAACGTAACGGGCATTCAAAATGGCCTGATAGCTTGAAACTCTTCCCACTTAAACCTTCTAAAATCTTTTTGAATCTAAGAAATCCATCATAGAGTGTCAGCTGTGCATGGAAATGATGTCATGTCGCGATAGGCAATTAGAAAGTGGTGCAAGCAATTGGAAGAAGGGCATACCAATCTGACCGTTGCAGTAGGCAGAGGCAGGCCATCAACTTCCACGATTCCTGATTAAATCGTGCATATTGAAGAGTTCACTTCGAATGCAACGCAAGATATAGATTAATGAAATTGGTGGTTTCGCGGTTTGCGTACTTGGAGTTTTAAGTCTCCGCAGCATTTTGAATGTCTGTTAAGTTCAGACTACGCACTGGGACTGTTTGATATTCTTTAATATATTTAAAACATGTAGGCAACAAACTATATAGTGATGGTTCTTACCCATTGTGCCATCATATAACACTTCGGTAAATAGTATTGGGTGCAACGTAATTTTGGTTTCTCCTCGTACGACGTTAGACCAAGATTGTGGAATGTAGATATCTCTAAATAACCTTTTTTTTTGTTGCTTTAATAAGACCAAAGTTCTGGCCACATTGTTGTTCTTTGTCGTGAATGTCATTATTGTTGCAATTGTTTTTTATTCGCACTCGCAAAATGATCAGATTGCAACTAAAACAAGTAAAAAATCTTAAACATTCAAAACACTACAAACTCCTTTGTTGCTCGTGATATACAAATAATGCAATAACACAATCTTAAAAGCGTTATAGTTATTTATGTATTAAGGGCATAATGAAGCTTTTATGGCCAGAAGCGTTATTTAAAGGCTGTAGGGCCATAAAAGCAAGTTATGCCCGAAATACATACACTATTTTATGCACAGATTAGGTTTTTAACTCAAATCTATTATTGTGCAAAAAATCTAATCAAATGAGTACGTAGCCGCTCAAGCCGCTGTGCGTATACTTATGTGCTTATACGAAGTACGTTACTATAGTTACTATTCCAAAATATTTAATTTCAGCTTATTTTCATTGGTGATAAGTTTACAAATTATATTAAGAACCAATCAAGTTCTACAAATACAAATACAAATACAGCAAATGACATTTAATTGACGTTTCTTTATTGCCCGTCGGGTCATAAAGAGGCCCTTGGGCCATAAAGAGACGGTTATGTTTAGACGAGTCCAGCAATAATAGCCTAATTATAATGCATCTGTGCATAAACATACATTATGGTTCACACGACTAACTCAAAAGCACACTTTTGGAGCACAAAGGATCCAAGATTCCAATTATTATAAGCGATTTTCTAAATAGTCAAACTTTTACCTACTATATCTCAACATCTGTCCAGTTACTGTGAATTTCCCTTGGTACATAGGTAGGTGTGTATTTTACTTCAATACATAACTCTATTTGACAAAAAACGTCACTTGTACCACTTGGCTTCTAGGTCCCTCATATAGGTTTATTATTGATATGCACTAAACAATCGTCAAATGTATAAAGATCTAGAAAACATACTGTTTAAATTGTGGTTGATTGGTCCGAGAATGTACTAGTACTACAATAGCAAAATTGTACTGAATTTGTACAAATGTACTAAAACGGTAACGCTGACTAATATAATTTGTGAATCATGATACTGACGGCGCGACGATGCTGCGTTAAGCGCTTGCTTGTTTAGATTGAGTGTTTTACCTAACGCGCGATTAACGCGGCGCGTTAATTGATTGCATGACCTGCACTGCCTTAAGAATAAATTAAAGATTTATGCGATAGAAGACGAAGTTTTAAATAAAAAAAATAGACAAACAAATTAATGATATTGCAAGATAAATTTATGCCAAACATGAACTATGTATAATTTTATTTAATAACTGTCATTCTCAGAGGTTCACACTGGTAGTTTTTCGAGTCGCAGATTACGAATCTGAAATTATTTTTGAAAATTTTGGTTTTAATTTTTTACTTTGGCATTACCATTACATAAAACAAACAACTTTCCATCTTCTGAACGTTCGTGATTATTTAAAAACTACGTAGTAATGACGATTTTACTAACAAAGGCCAAGATAGTCCGAGAATGATGTCTTTTGCTCAAACAAAATTCAACAGTCTTTTTTCACAGAACTTTATTAAGTACATATGTGTTGTTTTATGTTTTAGTTATTTAAAAAATGTTTACTAAATGCAAATGGAAGTGTAGTTTTCTTATTATGTTACGTACATTCAGTAATTAAATTTAAGTTTGTCTTATAATATTAAGTAGGTTCTAATGAACTTCCAAAGTGTTCAAAGAATATTAATGCAAAGCAGAAGAGTTTTATGTTAAACATAAAACTCTTTTTCTTTACGTTATTAAGACGTTTTATTATTATATATCATAAAGATTCAGTACAAAAAACTTACAAAATACTACAATATAGTATTATAATTATTGTGGTTGCCCTTGTCTCAGTGTTTAAGCTATTTGCAAATACGTTTACCCTTTAAACTTGAAGATAGTTTTGTTTAAGTCATAGATGGTTTTTAATACTCAATGAAACGATTTTCAACTTTTTACAGCAACTTACAAAAACTCCTGCTGTTATAAAATCAGGTAGTAGTTGCTACCCCCTTAAAATGCCTACCCTATACGTATTTATAGGTACTTAAAGTAAAGATTTATGACCATTGTACAATTTCTCTGGATAGGTTTAAAATTCATTTACAATAGAGCCTGTGAACCCCAACGAAATGTAGTGTTAAAAATTTATTATTCTATCAATTTATACTAAATAAGAAGGAAATATATTCCAATACGTTTTTTCTTTATTAAATTTTTACACAGTGTATAAATAGTAGATGTTTCTAATAATCAAGAAGTATTGATATCAACTTGTATTAAAGTTAAACTTTTTAAACCGATGTCAGCTTTACTATTTATAAATTAATAAAAAAATCTTCCTTTAAAACTGTCAAAATAAGGTAATAATAGTTAGTAATAATACTTTCCCCAAAAGCTACCTCAAAATGTTCGCAAGCAGTTTGCAAAAAAGCAAAGTGGACATAAGAAGAGAAGAGATGTTAGCCAAAACATTTTAAAAACCTTATTCAGACTTATTGTAATAAGGTGTCCAACAAGAAGGATGTAGAAATCAAAAGAAGAAACACATTTTAAAAATGTTAATTAGATACCAATAACACATTTATATACAATCAATACTGTACTTTCAGTTAAAATTAACAATTATTTTGTTATTTGTATTCTAATACGTTCAGTTTAATTTTTATTGTTCAGTAAAACCTTCACTTTCAGTAAAATGTTTATTTCAAAAATAGTATATCATGCTAGCAAGCATAGTATATTAAATATTAAAGTATAATAATATGATTATCTCAGAACAAGAAGATAATAGTAAAAGTTTTTTTAAAATGCAACAGTTTTATTTTTAAAGATAAAAATATCTTTTAAAACTTTTTATAACTTATTAAAAAATAATTTTTAAAATTGCTTATTTTTATAGCATAAAAACCAGTTGGAGAATTTGGTGTGAAATGAAAGATACATTTTAGTATAAGTTAGTAAACTATAAAATATCAATTTAGTAAACAAAATAAAACATTTTTATTTTATTAGCATAAAACAGACACAACAAATACAAATTGCAAAAACATAATTTTTCCACAATGCTTCTCATTACAGAAAAAAGCCCGTAAAACCTTTAAACCCCTCTCTCGTACGAGAAACGTTTCTTTAAGGAATGTTCCTTCATAATAATTTGTAAGATCCAGTACGAAAAATATTTAAACACATAGCTGCCAAGTTTAAGGGACTCGCATATAACAGAAACGTAAGAATATTGATGTTAACACACCGGGTCTCGCATTTTATATACTGATTATATACTGATCTAGTGACGCGCCCTCTGCATAAAGAAAGTGTTAACTAAAAACCGTATAAGAGACGATATTTATCGTATTTCTGAGTCCCAAACAAAAATTTAAATTTAGGTGTTTGAGGATCAGGAGAACACAAAAAACCATATATACAGCCCTTGGAAATGCGAGACCCGAAAACGGGTCTCGCATGTGCAAAACGGGCCTCGCATAGTATGTTGCACATGGTGTATCAGGTCTCGCAAGTGCTGATTATATATATATATATATATATATATATATATATATATATATATATATATATATATATATATATATATATATATATATATATATATATATATATATATATATATATAAATATATATATATATATATAAATTTTCTTCAGTGATTTAATTTACGTACTCAAATAAAATAAAATATACAATTCTTTTAAATAGGTCCATGAATCAATTTATTACGGATGTAAACTTGGTATCAATTGAAGCAATTGAGATCTATGGTCCATTAGCAATTAATAATATATTTCCAAATATTGGGAAATTTAATTTATATCATATGAATATTCGTAGCATAAATAAAAATTTCGACGAATTAAAAATATATTTAAGTCCGGAGGACAAAGAACTTATACTTATCTCACTCCTAGACTTTTATAATTACCTACCGCAAGAGATTATATAGATACATAATATTAGGAATAACGAAAAAAAAATTTGTTTGAAATTGGCGTAAGAGAAATAAAAAAATTATTTTGTTGAATGAGTCATTTTGGCTGCAACATATTCTATTTAATTTAATTGGATATCAATACTTCAGATTGATACATGTATCTACTTATATTTAATAAGTACTTCTTATACATGTAGTTAATAATACAGGCGTGCAATATTATAATTTAAAAAAAATACATTTGTGTTCTTGCATTCTTGTGTATTGTTTTTAAAATGCTAAAGTAAAGATGTTTTTAAGTTCTCTAAGTGATTTAAATTTCAGGTAAATTAATATTTCTTTCTTAATAATGTATCAATCAAAAAGTTTACACTTTTATTTTACAATGATTTTTTACAAACTAAATAAATGAATTATTAAAAATCAAGACTTTTTCAGGATTAACTTGAAATATAATAAGATAAGAAAGGAATTCTAACGTTTCTTCCCTACTTCCATAACAATATTACGAACACCAGATTTTTAAAGCGTCATAAATATGTCTAACGATTCGTTTCGCCTTAAATTCAATATCAGCGAAAAAGAATAAGACAACATACAGTACAACAGAGTAAGAAAGAGCCAGATGTTTCTTTCACAGCGACAACGTTGCAGGACGTCAAAATACCGAATTCCACATTAGCTTATATATATATATATATATATATATATATATATATATATATATATATATATATATATATATATATCTATAGGGCACCACTATGCGTCCCCCCATGTAAAATCTTAGGTTCAAGCAGCGTCCGAAGTCACTCGGCGTCCGGATATACGGACGCTGGGTGACTAGTGCCTCAAAATTGCACCATATGAAGCTTAAAGTGTCTAGATGGCGAAAATGTAAAAATTAGCTGTGCGCAGTTTGACACCCATTCCTGATTCGTGTATAAAATCGTAGTTCGAGCGTTTGCCACACGCAGCGCTAATAGCGCGGGATTTGTATACATTTGTATACAAATTTATGGCATAGGTTTACCCTGCGTCCGCATATTTAACAAGAATTGTGTTGGTAACACTGATTCCTTTGTGGCTAGACAGTGACGTCATTTCAACGGGACTTCACTTTATGCATTGTATTTCTGAGTAAAGATTGCGTCATTTAAGGTGACAAAAATTCGTACATATTATATTTTGTTAAAGCTATTTAAGAAACACTTTTAATACGTTTCATTTATGCGTCATGTAAATTTCGTTTAAACCGGT
>OV816025.1:229166852-229251678 GCA_929113105.1 Agrypnus murinus | reverse complement strand
AAACAAACAGAAGAAAAAAATCAAAATTAAAAAAAATGAAATTATTTTCTTTTTATCTAGTTACCTATTTTTTGTATTTACCTTAGCGACGTGTTTGTTGATATTTATATTACCTTTGATAATGACAGCTTAGCTGTCGAAACAGTATTGTTAGGTTTTAAAGTTAATAAATACTGTGAAACTTTTTACTAATCTTTATTTGTTTCACCAATACTAATGGTCAGCCAGTACAGCTGATCTAACGCCTCTTGACTTTTTTTCTGTGGGATACGTTAAAAAATAAAGTATATGGAAGTAATTATAGTTACAATAATGTTCAGGAACTGCGCAAAGCAGTGCTAGAAGCGTGTGCTAGTATTAATCGAAATACGTTGCATCAACCCATGTAGAAACTGCCAGTCTTGACAATAGGCCCCTGCTTGGCTGAATATTGGATAACCAAATGTCGTTATTTCAACATTGGTCGAAGCCTAGGCCAACCTTCACATCCCACGCCTTGGCTGCTTTGTCGTGGCCCAAGGGTCAACCAACGCCTATGTACCAATGCTGGGCTCTCTAATCTCTGCCCAAGTCAGAGCCAACATTCAGCGCCCTAGTCTCGGTTTCTTACTGTTTGCCCAAGCCCCAACCAATGCTAGTGTTTTTAGACTTGGTTTCTTACCCTTGCACCAAGTTTGGGCCTAGCTTGTGAAGTTTTCTGTCTTTATTATATCAGCTAGTAATTAATTAAGAGAAAAATATGAGAAAAGTTAAATACCTACATAGATTATAATTATTATTACTAAATATAAATTCAGCTTTCAAATTTTTACGCGCTTAGTTTCTTCAAAACAAGCACAGACATGAAAAGTCAGTAACGCGGCAGCTGCAAGGGGAAGCCTTTACCGACGTATTAGTCAGTGTTCATCCGCCTACCATGAGTGATGTTACGTTTAACCGTTTTGTAATATTAGTAATAAAATAATGTATATGAAATAAAAAGTGTTTATTTAAAAACAAAGCTACGCTAATAAGAATAAATACAATTTTTAGCAGTAAAAATTAAACTTGTATGCTTGAAAACAATTTTTTAAGTCACTTTTTTTTAAATTTATTTGTTAAACACCTAAAATTTTATTAATTTCATATAAAATCAGTCTCAGCCTTGTTCTTGTGTCACAATTTGTTTAAGTTACATTGTTATGTTACTAATAATTGAACGAATTAAAATAATTGGTAATAATTTAGAATGTTTGTGTTAATTTGTTTTCTTCATCAAAGTTATTTCATATAAGTTTTAATAAGCTATAGTACAATATTAAATATTAGGTTGGTCTCATACTCAAAGGTCAGTAATAACCCGGAGCTGCCGTTGGATTCCGAACCTACACTATTAATGATTGTCACCACATTAATATTAAGAGTGGCCCAAGATTGGTTATATACCTTGGGCCAAGACTCACTATTAGCGTCGGCACTATATTGGTTTTCACTATTGGTCCAAGATGTATCAGCAATCTAGGGCCATGACTGATTAACAAGCTTGGCACGAAGTTATCATCCCGATTTTACACCAGTCATGGGCCAGTCTTGGATTTCAGGCTTGTACCAGAGTTGATAAGCGTCGTCCCAAGCCTGAGCCAAGCGCGGGCCCTTTGTTATTTCCTATATGGGAAGTAACCCGAAGTGTTGTCAAACGGTGTTAACTATGTTTAGCTAACAATGGCCGGCATTTTGAACATTTCATATGATTATTAAGATTGTTTTGTTTTTTAAGTTTTTTTTGTTTTTGTTTGGATCCCTGTAAGCCTACTTGATTAAAATGTAAAAACAATTAAGTTTACTGGTATTTTTTATTCAATCACAGTTATCTTACATCGTTGAAAAGAGAATAAGAAATTTTATTCAGTAACCTAAAAATCCAATATGGCACCGATTTAACTTAGGGAAGTTGATACTAGTACCTCAATAGCAGCCATTTTGAATTTTTGTTCGACATCAATTTTAAATTGGTCTCATCGAATACAGTGACTTTCATGTTATTTCGCATCTCCTATTATCTCTTACGAAGATATTTGACATACAAGAAAATGACAATTTTTAGTTTATTTTAATAACTTCTGACGGGATCGACGTTTTGAACTTTTTCAACCAGATTTTAAATCAGCATATAAAACTGCAAACATTGCCCATTTAACCAAAAATCTCCATCTTCAATAATAAGAAAGTTACCCACGCAATCCCACTCGATCTGGGACACACTGTATACTATATAATAACCGCAACCATGTCATATTGCAATTATCATTACCAGTTGCTTAAAGAGCTTTTGATGATTTTCAACCTAACTAGTTGGCACATTCTAACCCCCCCCCCACCGGTACCTACAACATAATTCAAGAAAATTGTGATTGGATGAACTTATACAGTGTACAACGTGTAGCATGAAAAATCAATAGGAGGAGGGATAACTACGAAGGAAGGATTATCAAACATTAGGTGTTGTAGCACCTTATCATTACCCTAGGTATACAGGATGTAGAATCGCTTCACGCACAATACAGTTTTACGTGCATTTTATTTCAAACTCTAGTATTATCTCCCCTAATTATTTTACAGTAAAGATATTAAGCAGTGCTATACGGGAAAAAATTATGAATTACGAATCGAATGATGCCTTTGGTTACGGATTACATTTAATTGTACCCGAAAAAAAATAAAACTTACGTTTATGCAAAAAACAGCTATGCCTTGGAAACATTTGAACGAGCAGAAATCAATTATACTTTGAAAATATCAGAATGGCAGAGGAAATATTGGCTTCATACGTCAAAATTATTTTGAAAAATTGAATCCGATGAGTTTTGTGGTATTTTTAGAAATAAGCTGGGACAAAATATATTCTATACCGGAGAAAGTGCAAATTATTTAACCTTTGTTATAATAAAAAATGTTATTTGTTATCTAGTTCGTAATCTGCTTTGTTTAGAATGTTTATTTGTTCTAATCTAATTATTGTTTGCCTAACCTTTAAGAATCTTTATTGTCACAAAATCATGAATCGTAAATACGAGCCCTGTCTCACTGAAGTTTGCACACTCTATTTTTGTTATTTAAAGGGCGCTCTGCATTTTTTTATACACAGCAACTGTTTGTTGTTGTTATAGTGAAGTACTGTCTTTGTACTTATTCCATGTTAAGTTTCATGAAATTCTATCGAATGGTTTCCTCACGGCGCCCCTTCAACTCTGATCAATCTGTGGACGCAAAGAGGAGGAAAGAGGGATCACTGCTTCAGTAAAATTATATAAAACGTGACATGAAGTAGGTGCAGAAGTCAATACCTTATTCTAACAATAAAGACCAGTCGCCTTGGAGACCAAAGACAATTTTGGAAAAAAAATTGTGGGGTGTACTTTGTTTTAAAATATAAAAGATAAATACACAACGAAATATAACAATAAAACAATAAACTTATAATATATAAGTTCAGTACGTTACTCTAGCAACAAGAAGTAGCTACTTCAAAAAACCAAAAAAATCCAGGGTCAATACTGCGGTGTGCCGTTTAACTGAAATAGAAGTATCCGAACTAAAGTGAGACAGGCCTCGCACATCTTGTCAGCGGAGTACCATCCGATTATAACTTTCGTTTGTTATAATCCAAAGCAATCCAATAGCAGTTCAATTCAACTATTTGTCTATTTAACTATTTGTGTAGATATATACTAAACTTGTAAAACTTTTAATAATCTGCTTTTCAATTCATGAATATGGAGTTTCACCATATAAGGCTAGAAACAATAAACAAGTTTAATATAACCTTAAAAACGACATTTAAGTAGCCAATATTTTCCCTTCATCGTTCCATATTTTCAAGGTATAACTGATTTTTGTAAAAACGTTTTATTTTGTTTACCTTTTCCGGTTACTACCAAAGGCAATCCGTATCGAAGAGCATCATTCGATTGGTAAATCTTCTTTTTACAGCACTCTGGAATAAATTTTGCAGTGGTCAGACCTACAGTCAACCAAGAATACATCAAAATAGCTGTAGCAAGTCATTTAGTCACCAAACAAATTGCATAATAATCGATGTATTTAGATGTGTTGTTACATACAGGTACAAAGAAAAGACATATATGATCTTTAGAATAACAACTATGGGTTTGAATATAAAATGTTTATTACAGTTTCTTTTAAAGTTGGTAATTTGATTTTGTGTAGTTAAGAGCGCTGTAGCTCAGCTGATCAAAGTATGGAAAGCCACCAATACACCCCTCACCATCCACAAACTCAATAATTAAGAAAAGACGTTTGCTGTATTATGGCATCTTTCTTCCTCTTTAAATTATCGAGTGCTGAAGACGCGTAACGTTTAAATTTCTTTGTTCGGATGCAAGACCGTCAATGTTACAGCGGCAATAGCGCAAACACGTGACTGCAATCTGCATCTTATATCGTTATATCCATCGATAAACTTCAGTAACACTTTAAACTTGTTGGGGTTATGCTAATTATTTTATTAGTGGATGTCGTATTGCGGATTTGAGATTTTAACCAATTTTTAATACGAGTATACATAAATGTACTTTAGGTCATTAGGTGGCAGCATTCTCCTTATTGAATTAAAATGCTAGGTAATAGTTCTTCCAGGTTACCATAAAATATTGAAAAAATAGAAAAAGCAAAACAGACAAATTATAAAAAGAACCTTTTAATACATACTACTTTATTTAAGTTGTAATAAGCACCTAACAAAAAGTATTGTAAAATATCTTTTTTTTGCATATTGATGACGAAATCTCATTTTCTTAATCATAGTTTTAAACATAAAGTAAAACTTTTTTGCATATTGATTATGAAAGTTTTTTTAACGAAAAATCCTAATGAAAGTAGCACCTTTTTTAATTATGTTTGTAAAAAACAAACTTCAATCTCCTTGGAGATTATTGTCAAAGAATATTATGTTTTCCTGATTTTTTAAATTTTGCATAAATCCTTTTAAGACAAATTTTTCAGCTTACAATACCTATGCAAAAAAGTGTCGTGTACAGCACGTTATGAAAGTCTCTTTTTCTTTAAACTATGACTTTCATAATTAGGTGCACTGTTATAACTATTTAAATGAATATTATTTTATTTTACATCTTTATCTCGTTGGAATTCGCTGTAGGTGACTATAGTGACTATCAAGGACTACTATATACAGTGTGTTTTTTGTAAACGATAATATAGGAAATCCAATGGAATTTTATCATTTTCCTCGTAAGTTTGTACCCTTGCAAATGTAATTAGAAATCTTGGTATCAATCGAAAGAAGAATTCATTTTACTTCAAAAAAATATTAAACTTTATGAAGAAAACCAAAATCGATTTAGAAAAAGACTTAAAAAGCTTATTGATTTACTGCTTTTGGTAATAAGTTATTAAAAAAAAAACCTGGAAGCTGAACGCCGATTGGTGTAGCGCGTTTAACGCTTCAGATTCCTAATCAAAAATCGCGAGTTCAAACCCCATCATCGTATACTTTTTTTAAATTGTATTGCTTACTAATTATTATTTTTAGAACTTTATTACAACGATTATTAATTTTTTTTATTGTTAGACATTTTTGCTACGGGGGTTTACCGTTACTTTTTGTACAATTTTAACTACCTATCAGAAAGGCAAATGTAAAAAGGGCATAAAACTAATAATCCTTGTAATAAAGTTCTAAAAATAATAATTAGTAAGCAATACAATTAAAAAAAAAGTATTCGATGACGGGGTTTGAACTCGCGATTTTTGATTAGGAATCTGAAGCGTTAACCGCTACACCAATCGGCGTTCAGCTTCCAGCTTTTTTTAATAGCTTATTACAAAAAGCAATAAATCCATAAGCTATTTAAGTCTTTTTTTAAATCGATTTTGGTTTTCTTCATAAAGTTTAATATTTCTTTGACGTAAAATGAATTCTTCTTTCGATTGATACCCAGATTTCTAATTACATTTGCAAGGGTACAAACTTACGAGGAAAATGATAAAATTCCATTGGATTTCCTATATTATCGTTTACAAAAAACACACTGTATGTACTTTATTTGGTTACTTTTAGTTATATACAAGGTTATATAGTAGGCAAGTTTTTTGAAATCAATCGTAAACAAAAAATTTATAATTATCATTTGACAGTTGTAAATTCTAAAGCTTTTTAACCAAATTTCGCGTTACAATCAACCTAATCATCATATCAATCTGCAAGAAAGTTACAGCACATATTATGAAAAATTTGTTTCACTCGTTTAAACTAAAACAAAAAATATGTTCGTACAAAAGCCATAATGAGCTTGTCAGTCGAAATATTATTGTTTCTATTCGCAGTGATTCTATGTTGATTGACCAATCAACAATTATTATTATTTATATTTACTAATCCTGAAACTGCATTTTGAGTACTATTGCCACTAACTGGTATCATAATGATCTAGAACAGCAATGCTAATATGATGCTATTTTTTAACCTTTTTTCTAATAAAGAAAAATAACCATATGAGCCTTGCTGTCCGATATAGATAGTTATGAAACCAATAGTACATACAGTGTGTCCCCAAATGCGGTTCTCAGGAGGAAAACTTTTATTATTAATTTTATGACAAAAAGACATTCTTTATAAAAGTTTTTGCTTGATTTAAAACTACTTAAAAGTATAACGAAATTTTAATATTAGGTACTTAGAATAAAGTAGAAAATAAAAAAATGCATTATTTCTTAAAGAAAAGACAACTAAGTTCAATATTCTTCAAAAAATAAAATCTCGTTGCTTGAATAAATCGTATGTAAAATGAAATAAGGTAATATTTCTCAATATTATTAATATTGCTATTTGATTGTTATTGCATTGATTCAAGCAAGACATCATGATAAAAAATATAGTAAATACAGACTTACATTGGTCGTTTTTTTCCTTAGAAAAAATGCATTTTCTTAAATTTTTTATTTTATTATAAGTAATATAAAAATTCCGTTATACTTTTTAGTAATCTTGAATCAAGCAAAAATTTTCATAGAGAATGACTTTGTTATAAAATTAATAATAAAAAAGTTTTTCCTCTTGTGTACCGCACCTGGGGACACTATGTGTGTGTGGTTGGTACAAATGCGGGTAAACTGTTGTGTTGTGTCATGTATTCCATTCTCAAAATGAACTTGGTAGAGGTAGTTTGCTTCGCGGTTTTAGCTTTAGACACCGAGAAAATCAAAACAGAAGATATTGGGTTCATCCAATAACCTGCCAACGCTTACTGGAGGGTCAGTTTCAACTCTACGAGGAGTTGAGAGTTTTTTGGAATTCCATAGAATGAGCATCACAAGTTTTGACGAAGTATTAAACATTACTGGATCTTCTATAAGCAATAAATAAATACATTTTTGATCCAGTCACATTGTTCCACAATGTTCGCAGAGATTTTCAAGCACAGTAATAATGAGTGTCCAAGCGAAGTTCCTTGCCTATGTAATCATCTAGTGCGCACACGAGATATTCAAATCCAGGTGTGTGTCGGCCAACAGTTCAGTCGTATTCATTCAACAGGAAAGTTGAGTAAATGTGCGCATCTCCGTATGTTGCAACTATCTCACTCGGTCGACTAAACTGTTCTAAACTGAAAAACTGAAACAAACTGTAAACTGAAAAAAAGTTCATAGTGCACGCTAGCACTAATTATTATGGATATGATTGTATTGATAAACGTATATTACTTATATGGTAATTAATCTTCGATTAGGATTAACCGAAGCTAGTGCAAATGTTTTTGTGTTGATAACACTAAAAGACTTTAATCTTAAAATCGACATTTCTTATTTCTTGACATTGTTTAATAATACTTTTATAATTTTGTACAGAACTTCTGTCACACATTTTATGCTAAAATAAAGTATTTGTATTGTAAACCTTAGTACATATGCTTTACAAACTGGAATGGACTTTCAATAGGTAATGCGACTCAGTGACTGAGTGGTAATTCAAAATTACTGTCCAACTATATGACATCCTGCAGTTCTTTTCAAAATACATTGCAATATTCGAATCTCGTCGCTTCTCTCTTGTCTTCATCGCTTCACCTACATGTTAGTTATTATTAAATATTACCAACTGTCTTATAAAAAAGGTCTTGGCAAGACGCTACCACATATTCCTGAGACCAAAATAGGACGATTTAACTAAACTTACCTCTATCCAAAAGTGCTTCGTAAAGGCGCTATTGAACGTCAAAGATCTTCAAAAAATTGAATGATAAACATTGGGTCATCCACATGTAAAGAAGCTCAGATTTTTTAACGGTTTGGTCAATATTTTTCAAACTTTTTCTACAGATGGATATTCTAATTTCTAACATTTTTTGTCTGTTGTTGGATTTTGCTATCTGTCATAGTTTAGGCAAGAAAGATTAATTTGGTTTGCATGCCATGCACTGCAGCCATAATGTATCTAATTTAAAGTGTGTTGGCGTTCAAGAAAAGTTAATAAAACAATAACTATCTTACTTGGTAAATCTAATGCAAACACACAGAAAATGTTCAGAGTGGCTACCATTTACATGCATACAAAAATTAATAGGACATAAAGAATTAAACTATACTCTTTTATCATTTCGGCATCGTCTTTTAGTCGTTTAGTGTGTCGTATTTTGAATTCGTCTCCACAATTCCTCTTCTGTATTTACAGGTCTGGAGAATACCATGGGTTTTAAAGCTCCCCATAAAAAATAATCCATAGACATCGTATCAGGAGAGCGAGGTGGCCAGTTTACGAGAACATGATTTCACTTACCGATCCATCTATTCGGATATAGTTGATTTAGATGGTTACGGATAATAAAAATGTGAAATGAAGGCGTGCCCCACCATGCATGAAAACATATCTCGGCAAAGTTTTAACTAACTATAATGTATGGCAGCAGTGAATAGCAAGCAAATCAAATTAATTCTTTTTGCCTAAACTATGGTAGACAGCAAGATGAAACAACAGACAAAAAATGTTGGAAATTAGAATATCTCTATCTGTAGAAAAAGTTTGAAAAATATTGACCAAACCGTTAAAAAAAACTTGAGCTCCTTTACATGTAGATCATCTTACGTAACACCCACTATTAAAAAAATGTTGTCAAAAAACTAGTTTTTCAGTACATACTCTCATCTTGGGCAAAAGCAATATTTTGTTATTTAGAAAAATATAAATTTTTTCAAGATCTTTGACATTCGATAGCGCATTAACGAAGCACTTTTGGATAGAGTTTGGTTAAATCGTCCTAGTTTGGTCTCAGGAATATGTCTTAGCATTTGTACAGACCTTTTAGAGACACCCTATATAAAAGTAAGTCTCAAGAGAAACACTTCAACTTCTCAAAAAATCTTCATGTTATGTTCTACCAGAATAGAAGAACATAAACTAATATATTAGCATAGCAAAATCATAGATTCCATATAATCAGTATATAAGGGAAATTAATATCTTTATGCACAGATACATTATAATTAGCCTAATATTGCTAGACTCATCTAAACATAACCGTCTCTTTATGGCCCAAGGGCATCTTTATGGTCCGACGGTCAATAAAGAAACGTCAATTAAATGTCAGAGCTGTTTGTTGTAGAACTTGATTGGTTCTTAATATAATTTGTAAACTTATCACCAATGAAAATAAACTGAAATTAAAAATTTTGGAATAGTAACTATAGTAACGTACTTCGTATAAGCACATAAGTATACGCACATCGGCTTGATGTACATACGTACTGATTTAATTATATTTTTTACACAACAATAGATTTGAGATAAAAACCTAATCTGTGCATAAAACAGAGTAGGTATAGCGGGCATAACTTGCTTTTATGACCCTACAGCCTTTTCCTAGCCCTCGGCTAAAGGTAAGTACTCACAGCAGCGGATGTCATACGATTGGTCAGTTTGAGTCAAATCGTCTCAAACCGACCAATCGTATGACATCCGCCTGCGGATCCGCTGCTGTGGGTACTTACTTACCTTAACGCCTCGGGCTAGAAATAACGCTTCTGGCCATAAAAGCTTCTTTATGCCCTTAATACATAAATAACTATTAATTGCTAATCGTTTTATGGACAAGTTTTTAGATTTAAAACTTGTAAAATAATACCTCCTTGCAGTAAAATGTTTTGGTCAAAAATACTTAAAAATATCGAAAATAAAAATCGAGAATTTATTTTAGAAAAGTATTAGATATTCTGCCACATAGACAACATTTTTTAAAAGATTTTGTTGAAAACCGCATGTTTCTATCTCAATTTATAACCATGTTATAGGTAAATTGCTTATACGATGGGCACCAGGAGTAGAAAAATTATAGTTTTTAAATAAACTAATACTCATTGCACCTCGTGGGTAGTGGCTTATAATTTATCGCTTTATTAAATCTTCGAAAGTGTCCATCGTTTTCTTTTAATGGAGTTGAATGTTAATAAATAGGGTTGAATAAAAGCTTTTAACTTCTCCGCGAAATAATTTAAAACATAATAAATTTTAAAGTTGACTGCAAAAATATGTATTATTAGGAAGAAGAAACATTTTTTTAAACAATCCATGTTTAAATATATAAAGAAAATTAAAACTACTACATGATCAGGAAATAGAATAATCTGATATCTTGTATTTCTTTCTCTTTTTAAAGTTTTTTCTCATGATTTTTATAATTAATGAAAATTCATGAGAAGTGCAAGTCTTCTACAACTTGCTAATAACAAAACATAGACTGTTCAAAAAATGTTTCTTGTTCCTAATAAATATTTTGGTTTTAAAATGTTTTGGGAATGACTTCATCTTAAGTAAGCCGAAACTGCAGTCAACTCTAAAATTTATTGTTTTAAATATATTTCGTGGAGACGAGACTAAATACTTTTATTCGACCCTATTAATTTACTCTCGCTTTACGTTTAATAAATGTTTTCATTTGCTGTTAATAGTAGTTAATTCGTATATTATGCTCAAGTACCGAGATCGTAAAATTATGGCTAAAAAGGAGTTCTTTGCGTCTAAATTAAAAAAGATTATGATTGCAAGTAAAAGCAGGAACAAAATACTTAGGTGTTTTTAAATAAAATCTTTAAACTGCAGTTATTGTTTGATATTACATTTATATAGCTGTTATGAATTAACTAATGAAAGGTGATCCTGCAACTAACCACATTTAAATTATCGCTTAAGCTGCCAACGCCAAATCTTCATGTCCAGTGTTGCCACATAAAATTAACCCGAGTTTAGTTTCGAAATATAACAGGATGGCGCCACTTTATTGAGCGCTTAAGAAATTTATGGGAATTACTTATTATTTAATTGTTAAAAGGTTTTTGATCAAAATTTTCCGCTCGAAAATTATAAAATGAATACCTTCATGTGGCAAAATGTCATAAAGTCAAAATATTTAAAAATAAGCAAAATAAAAATCAAAAATTTAATAAAAATTTTCTTTAGATATTTTGCCACATAAAGAAAATTTTTTAAAACATTTTGTTAAAAATCGCATCTTTCTATCTCAATTTTTAACGATGTGATAGGTAATTTGCTGATACGCCGCGTAGAGAGCGCTCTTAAGGATGCTAGTATTTTGTTTTGGGAGAATTATGTAATAGAAATAATAAGATGGTGGTCATTTTTTCTTTGCCTGTAACAGTATATTCTTTTACGTGAGTTTTATTTTTGTTTCCTTTCATCTTGAATAAGTTGCTTTGATTCATTAATTAATCTGAAACCTAAATCTCTCGATTGAAAACTATAGATAAGTCAAAAACCAATGATAATTAAATAAACAAAGTGTGCTTTGGCCATGTCATGGTAATTTGGAATTTTATTTAATCTGATTTGTGACATATTACTGATGGCTGAAAATTAATGATTATTTCTTGTTTGTGGTATAATTATGGCTACAGTTTATTGTTAACTGGACAAGTTATACGTGCCTTAAATGTAACGCATTAAATGCATTCTCCACGGTAGTAATAAACCATATATAGGCACCGCATGAGGTTACTCCAAACTTATACTATTTGAGAGAGTGCAATCTCCACGGTGCACTGTGGGGCCGATACGTCGAAACTTGCGACATAAATACGTAACTCGTAAGATCATCACCATTTTCAAGATTATTATTTATGAGGTTAATAATTAATTATTACTGCAATAAATACAGATGGGCACTAAAATTTTATATAATTATTATATATTTATATTGATACCTGCTTTAAACGTGCTTTAAAAATTTGAATATTTCTCTAATTGGAGCATATTTGTGGACATATGAATAGATTTTCTTGCATTACGATATTAGATGGTCTTTACTCATTACTTACAGTAATTGTGTACATCAATATTTAATGAAATTATTTATCTAGTAACAAGATGAGTAATTACGTTACTTGAATATTTTGGTGATAATAAGCCGTCATCAGCTTATTTTATTTTAAAAATTTTAGATAGTTGCAAAGCGATTTCTATGAACGAAAAGAACAAACCTTTGTACATATAAAATTGAAAATAAACTGAAAAAAGGTATATGGGTCCACACAGAAATGCTTCATTCTTATAGTACCTACCTACTACTTAAGAAGATTGAAAGTACCGTTTTACTTAGATTTTCAAACACTTTCAGGAAGGTTCAAACAATAGAAGCTATTTTTTGAAATATGTACAGAACAAATACATACTACATCCAATAGTTAAAACTATTTTAGTCTCCGAAGAATAACTTTAAACTGATGAAAATGTTCTCCATAGAGTCAATCCCCAGTATCATTAACTAACAAAACATATCGCTAACACTAATCCTATAAGCTAATGTCAAATTTCTCTGTCATCATTGGCGTATTCTGTTTGACTTTTTCATCAAAAACCGAAATTTAAAATTTCAACATATATTATCAAAGTTAAAAAAATGATAAACTAACTAATCCCATAGAAACTCTTCATCTTAATTTCTATCTTCTTCTTCATCTTCGTTTTATAAATCATCATCTTCATCAGAACTCGTTTCCTTGATCCCATATTTGGTTCTTTCAACAATTTCTGGATATCGTCATTCGTATCGCGAATTGTTTGTCTTTCGAGGAATTGGTCGTAAGTCTGTGCCGACTAGATCCGAAGATACAGTATCAGAAGACTACATTATATATCAAGTCTCTGATGGTTACCGTTCTAATAATTTTCAGTAAATGTTTTTCACGAAAAGCTCTAACATCTTTAAATCCAGCATCTAGTGTTTCTTCTGATAATAAACCCAACGGAAGGGTAGCATTCCGAGCAATATGTGCAGAAGATCTGTGAGAAGAAGATGAAGACTCTCTTCATTATCTGGCAATAAAAACATTTCAACTAACTGCTTGGAGTATTTTTCTAAAAACCTTAGTTTTATATAGTGGCATTCTTTGTATGTACTTTTGTTTAACGAAATTCAAAAAGGTATAAGTGATATTTTTAAGATCATTTAATATTTTTCCATCAAATACTCATTGGTATTCAACTTTTGAAAGAGTAGAATTGTATACAGACTCTATTAGTGTTTTGTCTCCTCGTTCTCCTTTAAATGAAATCAACTCCACTGATTCCCTTCTAGTCACCATTTCGTACATCTGCATAGAAAAAATTGAATAACTCCAAAAAGTGGAACAAGGTAGAAATAATATGTTCATGACATGAAAGAACAAACATTAGACTATCGTTTAATGCAGGTAGCAAACGTGAACCAATGCAGATTTTTTTTGTATCTCAAAATGAAAATGATGAACAGACCAAAAGACACGATAATTGCGCAAATTTCTATGCCAACATCAGCTCACGATGTTGAGGAGGTAGAGAACAAATAATAAAACATATTAAGAGAGCGGAAAATCTATAACAGGCGATTGGAACAATGAAAAAGGAAGAGGAGAACAAATACGGTCTGCAAAAACAGATCCAAAAGGAAAACGCCTGCTGAACTTTGTGAACGTAACAAGATTGGTCTTTGCCAATACATTACTTCTACATCATATGGACTGAAAACATGCCTGGAGCCTGCTTACACATTTCTAGAAGCTATCAAAGATTTTGCATACTAATTAAAGAATTGTACAATTTATCCAAGACCAGACTACAATGGTAAAAAAAATCAGACTTGGGATCTGGAGAAACTGGAGAAAAATAATTACGAAGTGTTCTAAAAATTTCAAAACAACATACAACAAGAAATCAGATGCAGATCAAATCCAGACAGCAAAACCAAAGAACGTTGGAAGAAAACATAAAAGGCAAGTAAAAATAAAGAAATAGAGCAGAAAACCCAACAACTGAATTTTATAACTAATGGAAGAGCGGAGGGATTATGAAAACACAAAAAGAAGACAGACAAAGAAAGCATAGAGAGTTTGAAATAAAATCAATAGAGAAGCAAAATTGCTGAAAGAAAACTACATACAGGAAAACTATAAAATAACACGATGTAAAGATTTCGTTACTGCAAAACCCTATAAAAAAATTGAGACTCTGGTGGATGTCTGCAAAAAAAGTCATTAAATTAAAGACAAGAAAGAATAAATACTGACGTAAGTGAAAATAAAGAAATAGTAGAAAAGCGGAAAGATTATATTGACTATCTTACTTACTTAAGTCACAGAATGTTGAAGATTGTAATGTTATCGAAATGATGAAAAGTCTATCAATGCAAAAAGAAATTTTTAAAGTAATACAAGAAGTCTATGAAACTGAACGAAACAAATTCTTAGTGAGTAAAATAGCTAAGAAAATATAGAACATGTTAAAGATTAACTAAAATTGTACTTTGCCGAATAAAGAATTTCATAAGAGTCAAGTTCTACAAAAATCATATAAATAGTGTAGAATACTATGATGAAAGAATTTCCTTTAGATTCAGCTAAATTCTGATATGGTCGTCCATCTGATCATGGTAATCGGTGCTGTTAAGTACTGTTGTGATCACCATGCCTTGGATAGGATTTAGTATTTAAGGCAACAGATGTAAACAGAATTAGATATTAATTCATTAACATAAACAGTCAAAGCATTAACTCTCTCTTCTCCAACATTATAATAATAAAGCTTTTATTGTATATATAATCTTTTACTCAATGTAGTCAGCATATACCTACTACACGTGTCGACCTCCCGACACGATCAAACTCGCAAGTTTCTGCAAAGAAATCTACCCATACTTCAAGATACCTTGGCGTTTGTGGATTTGTCTGGGCTCTTTCTCCGGAACTGAATTCCCGTTTCCTGAGTAAGTTAGAACGAAAATAAGATAAGTAACAGTTAACTCCCTTCACATAGTTCAACCTGTCACTCAGAACTTAACAAACATGCATAATATTCTAACAGTCGAATTTCCATGTTTCAAAACACACATGAAATTCTATTTTAGCTTGGTAGAATGTTATTTTCCTTTTAACCACATAGTCACGGAGAAAGCTAAATAATGTGTCTAATCCAGATAATGTTTTAGAGAGCTGTGGATCTCGAGCCATGCATCCGCCTGCTGAAAACGCATTTTCTGTATCGGAGGATGCCCTTGTGAAAAGATAAACTAAACAGTCTTTTACTAGTACAAACACTTAACTGTCTAAATCAACCCTAGAACGATCTACTTTTGATTTTTAACAAACAATTTTGGCCCAATGTGCTCACCTACAATTTTTTTACTACTGCATATTGCTACAGAAACTTACAATAAGTTTTATGCTATTCTTATGTAGAGATTAGTATCAGCTAATTAAAATAACAGTTAAAAATGTTTAATTGAGGACTATTATACTCACTTTTATACAGGGTGGTCCAGACCACCCGTACACCTCTTTTAAAATGCGGGGGATTAAAAATTTTTAGCAAGACGATGGGTGATCTTACTAATGTCGATGCGCTCTATCGAATGACACCAAAAAGAAATTCCCCTGACCCCCCTTGTAGGGGGTAAGGGGGGCAACTTTGAAAATTTAAATGGGAACCCCTAAATTTTATTGTATATTTAGACTCTACTGATCAAAATATGAATAATTTATTTGAAACATTTTTTTATCTTGGCAACAGGTGGCGCTGTAATAGCAAAAACCGACTTTTTGCATTTTCCGCCGTCTCTGTCATATTTACAGGTGCAAATAGTAGTTTTTCATATTTTTTACTAAATAGTGATGAAAAAGCTTTGCTAATGTGTACTTTCATGAGAAAGAATTTTACGTTACGATGAAAAACGGAAATTCTCTTCCTAAGGTGTTTTCGACAAACAGATTTTTTTTATTGCATTGTACGTGACAACAATTTTTTTCTGAAATTTCTAGATCGTTTTTTAACCTTAACGTCTACTTATTTAGATATTGCTTAATCTTTTTAATCTTTATCTGAATATTTATTTTAAGCATATGTAATTAATAAAAATGATCGATAAAACATTCTAAATTGTAATCTGTTCTGCATATGGCAAAATAATATTTAAATCGTACTCATTGAATATTTAATTTTAACAGAAAATAACTTGCTACAATTCTTTACTTCGCAATTCTATTTAAATAGTATGTATAATTGTTGAAAATCAACTGTTCAAATAAATAATTTTTATTTCACAATTTAAAATTTTATTCGTTTAAATTATTTTTACTTTATGGCCTGAGTGGATGAGATATCCATATTTCAACATTCATTGCTATACGCTAAAAGAAAGATAACCACCGAAATTTAATAGCCAATTACAAAGTGAAATTCTCGTTGGCAGATTTTTGTAATGCACCGTGACTTGACATGTTTTGAAGTAAAACCATCTTTTCCAGTAGAATCTTGGAAAATGTTGTTAGAGTGGAACACAAATTCTAACAACATTTAAGGCAAAAAAATTATTGTTATCACGTACAACGTTAGAAAATATCTGTTTGTCGAAAACACCTTAGGTAGAGAATTCTCACTGGGCATTGCCGTTTTAGATACCATATGCATAAGCTAGGCTTAGCAGACGAGACCGTCTGCCGTCTATGCTTAGAGGCAGAGGAAACAGCAGAGCACGTCATATGTACCTGTCCCGCAGGGGACCGCACCAGATTCTCACTGTTTGGCTCAGTGCAACTGAAGCTGGAGGATCTGACCAACCTATCACCCACCAGACTACTCACCTTCCTTAAAAGAATGGGACTGGAGGGTGAACTCTAACCTAGGTGTGAGCCACAATAGACTATTTAGTAAAAAATAGTAAAAAATATGAAAAACTGTTATTTGCACCTGTAAATATGCCAGAGACGGCGGAAAATGCAAAATGTCGGTTTTTGCTATTACAGCGCCACCTGTTGCCAAGATAAAAAAATGTTTCAAATAAATTATTCATATTTTGATCAGTAGCGTCTAAATATGCAATAAAATTTAGGGGTTCCCATTTAAATTTTCAAAGTTGCCCCCCTTACCCCATACAAGGGGGAATCAGGGGGTTCCATTCTGGGGTCATTCGAAAGAGCACATCGACATTAGTAAGATCACCCTTCGTCTTGTTAAAAATATTTAATCCCCCGCATTTTAAAAGGGGTGTACGGGAGGTCTGGACCACCCTGTATAATATGTGTATAATCCACAGTCGGGACTATAAGACCAATTCGAGCTTTTGGCTCTCCTTAGTTAGGGGCAGCACGTCTGCTATTTTACACACAACACCGGAGTTTATATACTACCTTGTAAATAACATTAACACTATCAATTAACTGTGGTGCCTCCTGTAGTTATCAAACCGCAGTAGGTGGCATAATTTGAATCTCCACTACAGAAATAAAATAAAGTAAATAAAAATAAAATAAAATCTAGTCAATGCATCAGACAGTATAATTAATATAAAATACACAATGAACACAAACGTGTTTTAATAAAGTGATTTCATAATTAATATAAAAGTTAAAATTGTAAAATTCGCAGCGTGCTGCCCCTACCTGAGGAGAGCCAAAGCTCAAAACAGCTGTCTTATGGTGCCGTTTGTCGATTATAGACATATCATTTTATAAAAGTGAGTATAATAGCCGTCAGTTAAACATTTTTAACTTTTATATTAATTATGAACTCACTTTATAAAAAAACACGTTTGTGTTTATTGTGTATTTTGTGTTAACTGGAAAAGCAATCACACATGTAGCATACTTAGTCATCATACTCATTGTTTTCAGATTAAAACATCATACAGCTTAAAGAAGTTTTAGGAAAGTTCTTTTCTTGAATTTTCAAGAAAAGAACTTTTCTAAAACTTCATGAAATGTTGATGTCGATAGTAAACAAAGAGGGCGTTTGATTTTTTATCCTTTTTATCTTTTTATCCTTAATTTCAATTTTGTTGGCTGACATCTTCTTATAGAAATGTGATGAAACATAGAACTTTTAAATTATCTACGAAATGTAATATACACACCTGATACGCGAGAGCATTCATAATAATATGATATGGCACAATACCCAAAGGATGTACTTCTCTCATAAGCACATTAGCGGGTATTTTATGAAACTGTATGTACTCCAAGAAATTTCCAATCACATCCTTTAGTGCAGTATTCGGATTACTATCGCAGTATTTTTTACCTAAAAGCAATACCCAGCAACATTGCAAAACTCCAAAAGTGTGTTTCAAAACTCACTCCACATCAAGGCAGCTTGAAATTTAGTAAACTCGTCTGCATGCAGTTCATCCCTAGCTAATATCAGTCGTACAACATGCTGCGGTAAAAGGGTAAAGGACCCAAGATTGAGCACTTCATTACCATGCTCATCGACGAACTCCAATACCTACGAAATTTGGGGATTAAAGTTAGCCGAGTGAATTTATTAAGCCACCCTCTTGTGAGCTTAATCTAAGTTTCTACCTTCTGCACCAATGATTTTGTACATTTATATTGGATATAACGTTCCGCTGAAGCCAGCAGGGCGCACACTGTATCCACGTTAATGCAACACTGCACGAATCCGGAACAGGCGCGACGCAACTCATCCAAACCATAATAGTCCGCTGCATTCATTACGCCTGGAAATAAAAATTCGTGAATAGATAAAATTAAATAATTCTTACCAGTCAGAAAAAACAAATTACCTAATAGTGTTCTTGGTTGTAAAGTAACACATCCGGTGTGAATATATTCAATGAGTTGTCTGAAAACGTCTGGTTCAAATTCTTCGATGATGAGAGTTTGATGTTGATGGGATGAAGGCTAAGAAAATTAGCAATATTATTATTAATATCAAACAGAAAAGCAGGTTGTAATTGTACTGAATTGTAATTGTATTTGAAACTAATGTGGTGCAAAAACATGCTAACTATGTAAAACTTTTCGAGTGTATTTTTGCAACGTCTATAAAAAAATTATTTGCACTAGACTCATATAATTATGAAATGGTCAGTATAAAGCTAATAATAAAACTCAAACAGGTTTATAGTTATTACTTATTTACCTGACATGTGTTTCAATACAACACATGTTATTAATTCAAATAAAGCAAATAAACTTTAAAGATATCTTGCGGTTGTGCTTGCGTATATCGAAAGCTTCTAATAAGATGGCTTTTTTTTGTTGCTACAAAAGTGCGGACATTTGATGTTATTTTGAGATGTCATTCGGTGATTCCATTTTAAAAGATGGGTCTTTTCTGGGTATTTATTTGTGCAAAAGTGTACCTGTTTCTTTGTATCTTAAGTGGAGTAGTATAAAACAACAAGGACTCATTCAAATCAAGAATAGTATGGTGTAACGTAATTTCGCTACCATTTGATGGAAAAATTATCACAATTTTTTACATGCGAAGCCATTTCCTTACAGTTTATTAATCGGACGCACAATTTGGCATATTGCAGGTTTGGGACTTTAAGAATAAGAATGCAGATGCTGATTTCGATGTAAACCTTAGATATCTATAGACACGTATTTTGAACTCTTTGTAAGCGCTGTGGTGTTTCGTAATCCAAGCAAGAATTATAAACAGGAGCGTAAAAGGTTTGTTTTATTTATATATAGTATGAGCAAAAAGTAACTCCATCAAAGGTGCCTTTGGAACTTTTAATTCATGTGTATTATAACACAAAAAACTATACAAAATAATACAGAATAATACAGTCCTTTGAAAATGACAGTTGTTATTAATTTTATATAATTTTCTAGTATTATAATGCACATGAGTTCAAGATTGCAAAGGCGCCTTTGATTGAGTTACTTTTTGCTCATACTGTATTTAAAACACTAGGCTTATTTTTGTTCCAGTTCGTTTGGAGTTCCGCTGGTCTGATTTACGTGATTCCTTTTTTATATTGAAGCTTTCGCTGTGTAGATTAGTCAACACTACTTCATTTTCTTATATTTTCAATTTCTTATATTTATAATTCATCCACTTGGGGCGCCATCTCAAAATCCAGCGTGTCTGCTTTTGGAACTACGTTTATAAACAGACCCCTTTCATCACTATAGCGTTATAGAGCGTTATAATACTTATTATCGTTTAAGAGTCGAAACCGTCGATATGTGCTGCGGCTATTATCTTAATCTCTCATCTTTATATTTTAGTCAGTCAGTGGTTATATTTTATAATATTCAAAAAATATAAAAATCTTAAAACAGTAGACAAAAATCAAATCAAAATAGGAAATATATGTAGTTATTTTTGTATTAAGGCACCAAAGTTTGAGTTTTATCGTTTTTATGTAGTGTTGGAAAATATAAATATTTCCATTAGAAAAATTTTTCCACTTTGGAAATATTTCAAGAAGGAAACATTGATAAATTCCCGATCCAATAAATTTTCGACTTAACCTTGAATTAATGTACGCTTTTTAATTTTTGAAGTTTATAACCTCATTTTTAAACGTACAACGTTTTTCGTTTTTAATCTTTAGTTCCAAACACGAAAATTATTAAAATTAAAATTATTATCATATCATTCATCCATCCATCCATCCATCAGTGATAAACTGTGTGTAAATGTGTAAATTTCATGAGGATTATTAGTGTGTCATATTAAGTTTTATAATTACTATTGATAATTTGTTTTTTTTTCATTTTGCCTTGGAATAATTTTTCGTTTTTGATTTATTGTTTAAATGCAGAAATCTTGCAATTTTCAGTCATTTGTTGATTCACCTAGATCAGTGGATCCCAAACTTATCTTTTCGTGGAACTCTTATACTATATTTTACATATCGCGGAATCCTAACCATTTCTACAAACATCTTAATCTTAACAGGGCATTAAAAAAATAAAAATTACCAATTTATTCAAACATACACGTATAAGATATGCAAGACATACAATAAATAATTTTACAGAATAGAATACAAAAATATAAATTGTACAAAACAAAACAAACAAAATAAAATAAAATATAGAGAAACTTTATGAAGTAAAAGTAAATAATTAATGAGAAGAATGTGGTTGTATTTTAGACTTCAACAATCTCTGAAAAGTTAGTTTAATATTTTATAGCGAATTCGTATATCTGGTGCAGCATCAAGTTTATTGCGATATTTCGTTTTTGTATTTCACATAAATATGTGGTAGCAAAGTCCATCATTGTAGGAAACCTTTTGTTATATTACAGGACTTACAACTGGTCCTACGGAGCCCCAAGATATTTTCATGGAACCGCAGGGTTCCACTGAACACGCTTTGGGAATCACTGACCTATATAGCTCTTAAACTGCGTTTGAATTTTGTTAACTTTTTTTGACATTTGCCATCTCAATAAGTTTCCGAAAAAGTTTCTGGAAATATTTCGATGTAAAGTTACCAAAAAATTATTTTCTAACACTATTTTTATGTCATGTTTTTGAAATATGTATTACTAGACGTTTTCAAGAATTTTTTAAACAAGATCGATCTTAGATTTTATTCATATCATTTCGTAAGGTAGAATTTTCATATGTAAAGGTATGTATGTAGAATATACCGAAGGGCAACGATAAGCCAGAGAGAAAGATATGTCGGAACTGAGGAGGGTAAGCTGGGAGAGGTGAGTGCTAGGCTTAGAATTTTCAACTGGTTATGTTTGGTTGCGTTTATTTAAATAATCACTGATGAAACTCCAAAGATTGTAATTACAGAACGAATGTTGTATATAAGGAAATCCTTAAATCCTTTTGACTGTCATGTCTTGACGACGTTTCCCTAGTTATTGTTTAAATATTTGCTACCTAGATGTAGTTTCTTCGAAGCTAAGCAGTGGTTATAGTAAGTTCATGGTAAGCGGATTTTGGAAATATTATTCGGTATTTAACAGCTCAGTCTAGTTTTCGGGTGTTAAGAGTGTTTTTATTTAGCGGTAGGACCAGTGGCGCCTTGTATACAATCTGTTCGTTCTCAAACTCGAACACATGCATTTCAAATTTATTGAACTTTTTTGGTGATTCTCGCTCACCAAATTCAACTACAAGAAAGATAATGGTATCAATAGAAAGAGAAAAATATGATAATAATAGTATTAAGAGTCCAATTTTTATTTTAAAATACTAATTTAAAAGTTGAGTTAATTTTAATACCAGACCTGTACATTCTGTAAACACTATTTAGAAATAAGTACAAAAAATTGCTCGATGTACAAATTCTGTAGAATCAGAAGTTAGGGGTTAGGGGTGGTAAGTAATAATATTGTTTATTGTTAAAACATAACATTCAAAAATTGAATAATTATAATGCATGATATCGATAAATGGTTCACCGCACAGAAGATGATGGAAGTAAACTTTTAGTGGTTTGAGTAATTGTAATTTTTATTTTCATTCAAAATAAATGCTACAACCAGTATTATGTTGTCTATTATTTATTGCAAGGAGTGAATTGAAGTTTATTAAATTATGTGTGATTTAAAAATAGTATGTGTATATTATATATCAAATCCCGAATGTGAGTTTATTTTCCGAGTGTTAGCGAGGAAAATAAACACATGAGTCATGTGTCCACATTTAGTCCAGTGGTATACAGGGTGGTCCAGACCACCCGTACACCCCTTTTAAAATGCGGAGGATTAAAATTTTTTAACAAGACGATGGATGATCTTACTAATGTCGATGTGTTCTATCGAATGACACCAAAAAGAAAGCCCCCTGACCCCCCTTGTAGGGGATAAGGGGGCAACTTTAAAAATTCAAATGGGAACCCCCAAATTTTATTGCATATTTAGATTCTACTCATCAAAATATGAATAATTTATTTAAAACATTTTTTATCTTGGCAACAGGTGGCGCTGTAATCGCAAAAACCGACTTTTTTCATTTTCCGCCGTTTCTGGGACCTTTACAGGTGCAAATAACAGTTTTTCATATTTTTTACTAAATAGTCATGAAACAATTTTTTCTAATGTGTACTTTCATGAGAAAAAGATCTTACTTTCCGATGAAAAACGCAAATTCTCTCCCTAAAGTGTTTTCGACAGATTTTTTTTCTTGCGTTGTACGTGACAACAATTTTTTTTCTGAAATTTTTAGTTCGTTTTTTAACCTTAACGTCTACTTATTTAGATATTGTTTAATCTTTTTAATCTTTATCTGAATATTTATTTTAAGCATATGTAATTAATAAAATGACCGAGAAAACATTCTAAATTGTAATCTGCTCCGCGGATAGAAAAATAATATTTAAATCGTACTATTTTAATATTTAGTTTTAACAGAAAATAACTTGCTACAATTCTTTACTTCGCAATGCTATTTAAATAGTTTGTAATTGTTGAAAATCAACTGTTCAAATAAATAATTTTTATTTCACAATTTAAAATTTTATTCGTTTAAATTATTCTTACTTTATGGCCTGAGTGGATGAGATATCCATATTTCATCATTCATTGCTATACGCTAAAAGAAAGATAACCACCGAAATTTAATAGTGAATTGCAAAGTGAAATTCTCGTCGGCAGATTTTTGTAATGCACTGTGACTTGACATGTTTTGAAGTAAAACCATCTTCCCCAGTAGAATCTTGGAAAATGTTAAAATGGAACACGAATTCTAACAACATTTAAGGCAAAAAAATATTGTTATCACCTACGTTAGAAAAAAAATCCGTTTGTCGAAAACACCTTAGGTAGAGAATTTGCGTTTTTAATTGCAACGTAAAATTTTTTTCTCATGAAAGTACACATTAGCAAAGTTGTTTCATCACTATTTAGTAAAAAATATGCAAAACTGTTATTTGCACCTGTAAATATGCCAGAGACGACGGAAAATGCAAAAAGTCGGTTTTTTGCGATTACAGCGCTACCTGTTGCCAAGATAAAAAAATGTTTCAAATAAATTATTCATATTTTGATGAGTAGAATCTAAATATGCAATAAAATTTAGGGGTTCCCATTTGAATTTTCAAAGTTGCCCCCCTTACCCCCTACAAGGGTAATTAGGGGGGTTCTATTCTAGGGTCATCGACATTAGTAAGATGAGTAAGACCCATCGACTTGTTAAAAATTTTTAATCTTCCGCATTTTAAAAGGGGTGTACGAGTGGTCTGGACCACCCTGTATACGCTATTTTTTGCACGTCCTAAAGGACTTAATCGCAAAAATTCAAAATTTCGAAAATTTGTTCCGAAAATTTCGTTACATGTCATTCGGACAATTGAACTCTGCAAACGCCAAAATCACATAGTTTCAGGATAATAAATCCTAACATGTACCGCGATTACTTTTTTTTGTTGTTGTTGCCTTGGAAACACTTTACTCCCTCAGGGAGTACAAGTGCTACTTTACTCCCTCTTTTGGGGGACTAAAGTAGAGCCTTATATATAGGACGTGCAAAAAATATATTTCACTCTAGTGTATAAACACTTGGTTACCTTGGTTATTATGAAGTTAATAATGACGGTTTCAAACGTCAAAACTTAGTATAGAAGTACGGCAAAATACATGAAGAAATGCGCAATGTTAATTGCCTTAATAATTTTTCTGAGATACCAAAATACTTTAAGGTTCTTTAGTTACAAACCCCGACTCGACTCGCCATCGACTCGACCATCTTCTGAATTAGTTTGTCACTTTATGGGAGCAATTCACACATTATCTAAATAATTCCAGGTAATTTTTTCTGTTTAAAACGTGGCTTTAGCTGTGTGTTATGAACTCGTGGGTGGTTTTATAATAAAACGTGCATAAGGCTTTAGGACCTTTAAATATCAGAACTGTATCATCCGTCAACATATCCGTAAACGATATAATAGCCTCGTGAATATTTACAGGAAATAATGTGTTAAAACAATATGTAATACAAAGCACGGGACCAAGTACCGTGATTTGAAAAATTCCCATTTGCACATAAAAGGGATCACTTGTGGTGGTTTTTCTAATTCTTGCTATTTGTGTTCTATTTGCAATAGAGCTTTTTAAGATTGCCAAGCAGTGGCGTGGGGTGAGAATTTAGGCTAGGGAAGCAACCACGATTTTAATTATAATACACCTAGGTACCGGCGCGGATTAACGGGGAGGGAATAATCCCCCCCTCCAATTGAGAAATAAGTTTACATAGAATAGAAACAAATAATGTTTGTTTAATTATTATTTATTAAAACAATTATTTTTCCAAAGATTTCCCCCGCAAAATACTTCTCCGGATCCGCCCCTGCTAGGTACAATAAAAAACAGTGTTATAATTATTAAGCTTAAAAGTTTTTCAAAGAAGCACTTTTACACTTTATACTTATGAAATTTGTTGACTATCATTCATTATTTAAAAAAAAACTACTACTATGTATCAATTTTCCGGTCTTTCTTAGCAAAACACCGGTACAGGTTTTAATCTTCGTTGTTAAATTTGAAAGTTCTGGTTTTGATCTGCCTGTCTTAATAATTTGTAATTTCTCTCCAAAACTGTATGCGAAAAATTCTTTATTAATAATTTACAAACTGAACAAAAAATCGTCCCGATTCGGCTATATCGAAGGTGCTCCAACCTTTCACCGAAGCAGCTGAATTTGCAGTCGTGACGATAATGCAATTTTAAATTTGCATACAGGCAAACTAAATAGAATTATTTGTCTTTAAAAAAATCCAACTTATAAATTAAAATAATAATATGCGACAAAATACAGTCTCATTCGCAGATTTACATTACTTAAGTAACATTAAATTTAACAAACACTAAATCGAACAAATAACCAAATTATAATAAATAAACATTTAGGCATGAAGCACACTAAAAATCACGGCTAAACAATGCTCACCAGTCAAACAGCATCGTCTACTATATCACCCAACACTCGCTGATTCACGCCAAGGCTAAGAGAAGAGCATTTATAAGCAGTGCTTATATGCAGTGTATGTAACACATTTGAATCGGTATTACCTTTCCGTGCAAGTTTAATAAGCCTAATTTAAAATAGTACTCTTAATAATTATACTTTTTGCTGTACGGAATTGATGTTGAGCTTTAAGTTGATTAAATATTACAATTTTAAATAAACGATTACCATAATTTTATAAAAATATTTTTGTTAGCATTGGTTTTTATTTTTAATAAATTCTCAAGGGAAGCATTGCTTCCCTTGCTTCCATGGACCGCACACCACTGTTGCCAAGACATTTTCTCTAATACTAAAATGTTGAAAAAGGCTCAATAAGTATATAACGTCAAAAGCTTTCGCTAGATCTAAAAAAATGTAATGCATTTTTTATTACTTTCCAAATTATTTTTAATTCTGTTAACTAATTTGTACGTAGCATCACCAGTACTTTTGCTATGCCTGAAAGCAAATAAAGTTTTTTTCAGCATTTTTTTAAATATTTTTCAAAATTATTTATTCAATTGACAGAAATTTCATAATATTTATTACAATAATTTGCCATTTCTTTGTCATTTGCAAATGGTGTGTTATCGGTGTTTATTTGAATATTTTTATTCTATTTTTAGTCTGCTCCTTAATTGTCTCAGATATTTAAACAATCAGTTTGCTCTTTTAATACCCGAAGTAAATATTTGTAACAAAGGCATTATTAATTAATTAATTAATTAATTAATTAAAGAGTGATCAATGTTATATAATTTACTTTGTATTTATTATTTGTCTAAACGCAATTTCTAGTTTTCTATTATTGAAACAACCATCACCTGTGCGATTCTTATACAATTCTGACATAGTACTTGATCCTTGCAGTTTTGTTGTGTATGGTGAAAACCTAGACATTTAAGGCAAATACTTAAATATTCATAGATCGTGTATAGATTCCAACCTACATATATTATGTCGACGTTAACTGATGAACAGATGAACATTCAAAGATAAGCCTTTTGTATTCACCTTTCTTCTTTTTTATATTTACTTGAAATCCCCGAATTTGTTCATAGCACGAATTATTTTTACACAACGCGATGTGTGTAAGATTAAATATCCAAAACGCGTTCTGGGTATTTATTCCGGTTACTGGTCGTCAAAAAATTATTATCACAACGCGTGGTGGGCCTATATATCAATTTGTTGAATACACGAATTTTTTTTCTTTTGTGTCCACTACGATATACGATATTCCGGTTTCACTCACTAGGCGTTCTAGGTATTTTACATTCACAACGCGTTGTGGTTGTTTTCTGACGCTCAGTGGCCGAAATAAATGTTCAGAAAGCGTTGTAGACATTTAAGCTTGCCTACATCACGTTGTGGTTAAAAAGTCGAGCAATGAGCAATGGCGACTGCTAGTGACAAACATATATGTATGTATAAAGCTTTTATTTTTCCATCTGAATAATTTTGTTACTTTTTTATTTTTTCCTGTAATATCTCCTAATATAATAATAGCCAGTTCCGATGTCCGATGTCCGGTATCCGATGTCCACCGAAAAATATGTCAAAAACTAGAAGACTTAGGATGCTGAAAATTTACAGGCAGGTGAGCCTTACACCAAAGGGATGCATGAGTATATTACTAATCCTATAAGACCGGTGGGGGTTGCAGGGGGGCATTTCTTCAAAAATCATTGTGGCTATATATCTCTTGGATGACATAAGCTGCAAACTTCAAATCTTCACAGATTATACTTGAAACAATTCTGAAGATACAAAAATACATAAATTACCGGAATTTCATCCAGAGGCGGAGTAAGGAAACATTCCAGGGGAAGAAGAGTTTTCCGCAAAAATAACTATTATAAAAATCTTGATTGTGAGTAATCTGTAAGAGATACGGATATGCCATCGGCACTTTTTGTAGGACTTTTTGTAGATCTTTTTGAGATCGACAATTCGTTCGCTTACAGTTTGCCTTTATCTGTTATCATTTTTGCACCGTAATTTGTCCAATGTCCGTGTTGTTTGAGCCAATTTTCTTAATTACTTATTTCACACTTTCCTCATTACACGACTGTTATATGTTATGTTTTATACAGTATTGTTGGATTGTCTTTATAGTTATGTTATTGTTGTATTGTTGTATGGTTATAGTTAAGGGTTGATAAAATTATTTTTGGTTTCCATGAGAATGGTAAAAAGTTTGTACAAAAAAGTCAATAAAATAGTATGTCACATGTACATTGGTAAATTTTTAATAAAACACAAGATTAGATAAAATTGAAATCTAATCAAAGACATAACAAAAGAAATATTACTTGCAAACAATATCATGGTCCTTCGCAGTTGGATGGAAAAGCAAGTAATCTGACGGTGAAGCAGTACATTGAAAGTTAATGTCAACGAAGATCTCTAACCCAGTTGTACCTGTAGAAGTTCACATATTACCGACTGGTAGAATCTGCGTTGTTTGAGAGTTTAGTAAGCTAAAATTACTACAATCGGAAAGAGGTTGTCTAAATACAAAGCAGAATTCACTTTAAAAGTGAAGTCTTGAAACAGTGAGTACTGTCCTTATAGTGAGGCATTTGAGTTGTTTATCACTTTTTGCTTGTACAGAAGTGTATAAAGGTATTAGCTTTTACGAATTTGATTAATTTAATTACCACTTCTTGCAATTTTTACTTGACACTTTATTAATTGACAAGTAGATAAGTAATGGCTGAAACGGATAAGCGTAAAAGGGGAACGCTTAAAGCCAGATTAACTAATTTTGCAAAGTTTATTGAAGCAGTTTTTACCAAACCTGTTGACCAGGTTACTCAATTAGATGTGATTCAATTAGAGAATCGTAAATTAAAAATTGAAACGTTAATAGATGAATTTGAACAGATACAAAATATAATTGAATGTAGTTACGCGGAAGGTGATGAGTTGGAAGCAAATTTGGAGCTTGAATATAAAGAAAGAGATGAATTTGAAAGCAATTTCTTTATGCAAATGTCATTGGCAAAACAGTTTTTAGACAAACACAAACTATCGAATAATCTAAACAACGCTTCCAGCTCTTCAGCTTTCCAATCTCCTGGTGGTCAATTTGGTAGTCAGTTAGGAGTAGTGAAGTTACCTGAAATAAAAATACCCATATTTGATGGTAAACATAGTGAATGGCTTGAATTTCGGGATACTTATTTATCTTTAATTCATAATAACACTGATTTAAATGAAATACAGAAATTTCATTATCTGAGAGCGTCATTGGAAGGTCCTCCTGCGGAAGTTCTAAAGTCACTTGAATTTTCTGCTCCGAATTATATAACTGCTTGGAAATGTCTTACTGAAAGATATGATAGTACTCGATTATTAATTGATCATCATATAAAAGCATTACGATCAAGTTAAAAAAGAGTGTTCTGAAAGTCTTAGGAAAATGATTGACTGTATAATGAAAAATTTACGAGCCCTTAAGCAATTAAATCAACCAACAGATCAATGGGATGTATTAATTATCGCGTTAGCTGCGGAAAAGCTTGACAAATCAAATAAAAATGAATGGGAAAAGCTTAAAGTCTCGAAAATTAATACTCTTACACTCAATGATTTTAAATGTTTTTTAAAATCTAGAGCTGATTTTCTGGAATCTTTGGAACAAAATGTTACTAGGGAACAAAAATCTGAAAAAGGCTTCGACAAGCGTAAGAATAGCTCTGCAAAATGTTTTTTAGCTCCAGATTGTAATAAAATGGTTACATGTTGCCCTGTTTGTAATAAAAATCATTTTATTCAAAGTTGTCCAGATTTTTTGAATTTTGATATAAGTGACCGTTTTGAAAAGGTCAAGGCTTTAAAATTATGTATAAATTGTTTACGTAAAGGGCACTTTAGAAAGTTTTGCCGTAAAACAACCTGTCGAAAGTGTCATGGTAAACATAATACCCTTTTGCATATTGATTCTAAAAAACATGTAACTGATTCAGTAAGTGCTAACGTTACATTGTCTAAAACTAATAATAATAGTAGCGATTCTGATTCTATGCCTAATTCAAGCATTATGACGTTTAGTGGTGGTACAGCTAAACAGGTATTATTATCTACCATTTCCATCGAAGTATTCGATAAGTTTGGCAGAAAAAAGGTTGTGCGTGCTGTCCTTGACAACGGATCTCAGTCTAGTTTCATAACGCGTAAGTTATGTGAAAGGTTGGAGTTGAATATTGAGCAAACAAACCTTACTATTAACGGGTTAAATGGTATGACATCTAATTCGAAACTTAAATGTAAGGTTTCCATCTCTTCAAAGTATAATACGTTTTCAGCTTCTGTTTGTTGCTTTGTAATAGATGAGATAAAAGGGATGTTTCCTGATGTCAAGTTAGATTTGAGAAAACTTTCAATACCTTCTAGCATACACCTTGCGGATCCTTTATTCTATGAGCCAGGGATGGTTGAAATGATACTTGGGGGAGATATATTTTGGCAGATACTGCTTCCTGATTTAATTCAGTTAGGCCCCAATAAACCCACTTTACAGTTAACGCAGTTTGGTTGGATAGTAGGTGGTACCTATGGAGAAATGCAGCGTAAATCGGTGGTAAGTAATCTCGGTCGCAATAATGAAAATGATGTTCAGGCTCAATTATCGCGTTTTTGGGAATTAGAGGAGCTTCCAAAAAGCAGAGTATTTTCAAAGGAGGCAATGCAGTGTGAAGAACATTTTATAAAAAATACCCAACGATTAAGTGATGGTCGATTTGTTGTAGCATTGCCTTTGAAGATATCTACTAATACATTGGGTAAATCTTATTTTCAGGCAGAGAAACGTTTTTTGTCCTTAGAACGTAATAGATTAACAAAAAATGAAAGATTTAAAAATCTTTATTTGAATTTTATGACGGAATATATAGAATTGGGCCATATGAAAAAGGTAGATGTTGATTTGAATAAATTAAGTTCAGAACCTCATTATTTTCTACCGCATCACGGTGTTTTACGTGAAGATAGTCTTACAACTAAACTTAGGGTAGTGTTTGACGCATCTGCCCCGACATCTACAGGGTTCTCTTTAAATCATCTGCAGTTAGTAGGTTCTCGAATACAGCAAGATCTATTTTCTATTTTAGTTCGTTTTCGGCAACACAACATCGTTATAGCAGCTGATTGTGAGAAGATGTACCGTATGGTAAACCTTAGATCAGATCAGTTACCTTTCCATAGAATTTTATGGCGTTTTAATCCAAATCAACCTCTTCAAGTTTACGAGTTGCAAACTGTCACTTACGGTACAGCGGCTGCTGCTTTTCTGGCTATTCGCTGTTTATTCCAACTTGCTTATGAAAATAAAGAGCATCGTCCAGATCTCGCTGAAATTATACAGACAGATTTTTACGTTGATGATATGCTAACAGGGGCACAATCGGTGGAAGAAGCGATATATATTTGTAAAGGCATTTCTAATATTTTAAGTCAAGGGTGTTTTAATTTGCGTAAGTTTTACTCAAATAATTCAGAAATTCTTAAATTAATACCAGGTAGTGAGATTCCTTCAAAAATTGTAAATCTGGGAGAAAATGAAAACGCAAAAACTCTTGGCCTGATTTGGGGTCCTGCTGATGATAGTTTAATGTTCTCCATACCAGCTAAAATAGAAAACAATAATATTTCTAAGCGGTCTTTACTCTCTGATATCTCTCAAATCTTTGATCCTTTAGGGATTTTAAGTACATGTACTATTATGTCGAAGATATTTCTCCAAAAAATGTGGTTAGAAAAGATATCGTGGGATGAACGTCTCCCGCCACATTTGCTAAAGTTTTGGTTAAAGTTTAGAGTACAACTTCATCTCTTGAATAACCTTAGAATCAACAGACATGCCATTTGTAACAATCCTAATAAAATAGAAATACACGGTTTTGCAGATGCATCGGAAAGCGCGTATGGGGCATGCATATATTTACGGTCAATTGATGAAAAGGGAGATATACATGTTAATTTGCTTTGTGCAAAATCTAAGGTTGCTCCATTAAAACCGGTTACAATACCACGATTAGAATTGTGTGCAGCAGTACTCTTGTCTAGATTGGCAAACAAAGTTTCAAAATCCTTGAGATTGAAATTGCATGAAAAGATATTCTGGTCTGATTCAACTGTGGTTCTGGGTTGGCTCAAAACGGAGCCAAACAAATTAAAGACATTTGTTAGCAACAGAGTATCGGAAATTCAAGACCTTACAGCATCTGACATTTGGAAGCACGTACCTTCTGAAAGTAATCCTGCTGATCTTGTATCTAGAGGTGTTAGGCCTAGTGCAATACAAAATATTAATCTTTGGTGGCATGGCCCTGGGTGGCTTTTAAAACCAAGTTCTAAATGGCCAAATAAAATCATTTCTTATGTTAATTTACCTGACCAACGTAAAAATAATAGAGCATTTTCTTTACATGTTAATATTGACGAATCCATATTCAAAAGATTCTCTAATTTGTCAAAATTGAAAAGAGTTACGGCTTACTTATATCGATTTATACACAACACTCAAAAATCTTCTAATGAACGTATAGTTGGACCTCTTACGTTGTCTGAACTTAATTCAGCATTTGAAGTTTTGATAAAGCTGGCTCAAAATGAATCTTTTTCCAGAGAAATTCAATGCTTAAGAAAAAATAAGCCTCTACTCTGTGAAAGTAGAATTGTTAATTTAAATCCATTTATTGACGAAAATTGTATTATTCGTGTTGGAGGTCGGCTTGTTAACTCTCCTTTTACTTTTGAGAAAAAGCACCCTATTGTATTATCAAGTCAACATCATTTAACAACATTACTGTTGAAAACTGAACATTTGAGATTGTTACATGCGGGACCTCAGCATATTTTAGCTTCTATTCGTGATAAATATTGGCCTGTAAATGGCAAGTCTTTGGCAAGAAAAATTGTTCATGAATGTGTCATTTGTTTTCGATATAATTCAAAAATTACAAAACCAATAATGGGCAATTTACCTTCACAACGATTTCAGTCTAAACAGCCTTTTGAAGTAGTAGGAGTTGATTATGCAGGTCCTTTTTTAATAAAAGATAGACAGGGCCGCGGATGTCGCATTTCCAAGTGCTATATATGTTTATTTATATGTTTTGTAACAAAAGCAATACACTTGGAGCTTGTTAGTGAGTTGTCAGCAGAAGCTTTCATTATGATCTTGCGGAGATTTACTGCACGCCGTGGTAAACCTTCCATAGTGTTCTCAGATAATGCCACAACTTTTGTGGGAGCAAATTCAGATTTAACTGGGTAACTTTATTAAAGAAAACCAAAACAAACTAGTAGAGTCATTTTCAAGCGAAAGTATAGATTGGAGATTTATTCCCCCTCGCTCTCCGCATTTTGGCGGTTGGTGGGAAGCAGGGGTAAAAAGCACCAAACACCATCTTAAACGAGTAGCAGGTAAAACTCCCCTTACTTTTGAGTGCCTTTATACACTTCTTGTGCAGGTGGAAGCCATACTCAACTCTAGACCTATTTCGCCTCTGTCTTCAAATCCCCACGACGTGATACCCTTGACGCCCGCTCACTTCTTGGTAGGCAAACCTCTTACATCAATTCCCGACTGTGACGTTACTCTAATTCCTGAAAACCGTCTTTCGTTGTATCAACATATTCAATGCTTAAAACAACACTTTTGGAAAAGATGGTCTCAAGAATATATTTCGGAATTGCAACAACAAACAAAGTGGAAAACAACGCAGAGTCAATTAAAAGCAAATACTTTGGTCTTAATTAAAGAAGACAACCAAGCACCCATGCATTGGAAGATTGGAAGAGTTCTAGAGGTTCATCCGGGCAAGGATAGTATATCTAGAGTAGCAACTATTCAAATATCTGGAGGCACAATAAGATCATTTTCTAAAATCTGTCCATTGCCAATCCAAGGTATTTGTAAAGAAAAACAAGATGTTCCAGTTTCAAAAGAGTAAAGTGATTCGCGTTTATTGTTATTTTTTTTCTTTCTTTCGTTTAAAGGTGAAATCCTTCAAGTTGGGGGGTATGTTATATGTTATGTTTTATACAGTATTGTTGGATTGTCTTTATAGTTATATTATTGTTTTATTGTTGTATGGTTATAGTTAAGGGTTGATAAAATTAATTTTGGTTTCCATGAGAATGGTAAAAAGTTTGTACAAAAAAGTCAATAAAATAGTATGTCACATGTACATTGGTAAATTTTTAATAAAACACAAGATTAGATAAAATTGAAATCTAATCAAAGACATAACAAAAGAAATATTACTTGCAAACAATATCAACGACTCTCGAAAGATCCTATGAGCAATCTGAAAAAACTTCTAAGCTATCAAATGGTGAAAATGGTATCAAAATCTATTCAGTGGTTCTCGAAATTCAACAGTTTTTACAAAAACTGAGCTTACAAAAACTACAAAGTTAATGTTAAGTTAATGTAAGTTAATTTCAGCTGCGGTCCCTCCACACGCCGTTGATTTTCCAACGAATATTATGCTAATATAAAGTACATAATATAATAAAAAGCTGTGTGAAGTTATTGCAGCTACCCGAATCTTCCCATTTGTATTTGAAATGTGGAGGGACAGCAGCCTCTTCTATCAGACTACACCTCAGGTTCAAGTTGACTTCCATACAAAAAGGCTACTTTTCTCAGGGGGATTCTAAGAGGGTCACTTTGATGTGCTGGAGGAAATTGAAACACCACGTCAAGAAGGTTTAGAAGACAGAGGGTCTGTTCGAAAAAAGTACAAAAAAAGAAGTCAACAACAATTAGGGCAAAAAGATTCAAAGCGAGATGGAGAGACAACGAAGAGTGTCACCCAAGAGAAAATCGATTGCAATAAAGAAAGAGACAAGTCAGGAATAAAGAGAGTAAGAAATCAAAAAATAAAAGGTTGGAGGATAACAGAGATAGACACACAAAGGTCGAAAATAAAGAGGCTGGCAAGAGAAAGAAGAAAAATGATGCAGAGAAAGAAGATAAGGAATCTAAAAAGAAAAGGTTGGAAGATAACAAATATAGACGTGCAAAGGTCGGAAATAAAGAGGCTAACAGGGAGAGAAAGAAAAATGCTAGAGAGAAAGGTGAGAAATCGAAAAAGAAAGGTTGGAAGATAAGAGAAATAGATCTTGAAAGTTTGGAAATAAAGTCGTTGATAGGGAGAGGAAGAAAAATGGTAGAGAGAAAGAAGAAGAGGAATCAAAAAGAAAAGGTTACGACAAACCTTCTGTACGACGAAATATTCAATTAAGGGATCATGTCCGTTCGTTGGTCCGTATGTTTGTTCGTCCGCCAAGGTTACTCAACAATATGCTCAAGTATGCATGCTTATAAACTGGTAATTAATGGTTTACGGTAGAGTTAAAGACTACTAAAATAGGTGGGAGAGTGTTGGTGGTGAATCCCAAAAATAAACTTTTGTAAGTAGAACTGTTTTCTTACTTCGTGAATAGACCAGACGAGTGACAGGACTAGAAGGAGACCGTTAATTTTTCAACGGATATTATGCTAGTTCCTATAATAATCATACGTTAATCAAAAATTGTATCTTGCAATATTTCTATGACTTTATAGCGATCATTTTTATACTTATTTTTCAGATTTGTTTTGATTTTAATTTTATTACTTACATTTCTGAAGAGCTTAGTCCAGATTCATTTATCTCAGATATTCATAAGCACTTGAAAATAGTGGATTTGGACTACCGTAAAACGATCAACCGTAAAACTTGATTGGTTTTGTACTATTAAAGCAAGTTTAAGTAAATTGTATTTGACAAAACCATGAAGTATTTATGCAGTCAGGTATAACTGCATCTAAAGAATAAAACCATTACAGGAAACAAATTAAAAGTAGGTATTCCGTCACTTGAGATGACCCCCACTCCTCCCCACTCCTATCCCCACTACTCCCTACTTAGGCCCCCCCACTTAGCCCCCCACTTAGGCCCCACCACTTAAGCCCCACTCCTATCCCTACTCAGCGGCCATTTTGAATCGCCATTTTGAATCGGCATTTTGAATCGCCATTTTGAATAGCCATTTTGAATCGCCATTTTGAATAGCCATTTTGAATAGCCATTTAGAATCGCCATTTTGAATCGCCATTTTGAATAGCCATTTTGAATCGCCATCTTGAATCACCATTTTGAATGTCATTTACATATCCGCCATTTTGTATCTGTCATTTTCAATTTGTCATCTAGGATTTCCCGCCCTTGGATTTGAATTTTTAGTATTACTACTGCCATCTATCGGTGACGTCATGTGATCGGTATAGTAGACTTCTATACGCCTGTAGATAGTCAACCTGCTACACTTTTTTATAAAAATCAATTTTGGAGTAACCGGGGTTCGAACGCTCAACCATCTGATTAGAACTCCATAGCTTAACCCCGAGACCACTGAGCTTGTCTTTTAAATTACTACATACGAGTTATTTATAAAATTGCTTTCACGTATATTTGATTAAATCCAATTTATTTAAAAATAATTCCCGGAAAATATTTATAAATATTGTACATTAATAATATTAAATCTTTAGGATTCAAAAATTATAAGCCAATTATGATTATTATCATGAGTCATTGAGATGAGACAATTATTAACCTTATATGAGCCAATCGTGAAGAAACTCAAGAAATTTTTCTTGATACATCTTAAATATAACAATTTGAAAACTATATACAGATATTATTACTACATGAGGCCCGTAACATCAGTCGATCCGCGGCTTTTTATATCAGTACAAAATAATTAGATATAGTTATATTTACTATCTAAGCTTTTAAACAGCTGTTATACTTTCCATGATTACTTTATAGTCGGGTATGTAGTACCATTATTATCCTACATTAACTTATATGCAAAATGAGATCGGTAAGGTAAAAAAATGACGTCTTGATTGTAAAATTTATTTTCTGTAACGATGATTTCACCATTGCTAATGAATTTCCAATTAGCGGGTGTAGAAAGTTAAAATTCAAACATGAAAGACTATTGGTTTAATCGAAATATTTTAAAAGTTGCCGACGGCTAATTATTATTTAATAACAACCGTAAATTCTGAGTAAATCTGTTTGGATATTTCCTGAAGCCTAAATCAATTTTGTTTGTATTAAAATCTAGAAATTTCAGAAAAACGGATTTAAAATAAATTGTATGTAGTTATACATTGTGAAATAAAAAATGCAAGAATAAAATACATACACGGATTAAACTAAACTATATATATTAAGAAATATTAATTACGGCTTTTATAGGATCTTACAGGAAAAAGATTACAGTCAATCAAGATCACAACATATATCATTAACTAGATATCATAAATAAATATATTATATATTGAAGGTAAAGACATGAGGATATCCATCGTTTGACTAATGTCTATTTATTAAAACAAATAAGGTATGAAATGTAACAGGTAGTCTATTCAGTGAACATTGCCTAATACTTTTATGATTTTTCTAGCCTATAGATCAGCAGTTAGAAACACGGGCCTGCTAAATACCTGCAATTCACCTACCCTATCAATATGTTGTACAATTTTAGATATGTAATGTATACGGTTTGTTTCTTACTTAAGTCTATTTTGTTTGTATGTTTGTAATATTTAGACATTTACGAAAATTAAATCAAGCTGAACAGCAGATTACTATTTTAAATTTAATAGATCATACGAATTATCTTACCCTGTTCTGAATGACTGCTTTGTATAAATTGTGCATTGTTTGTAAATGCTCTCTGAACTAAAATATTCATATATGAGAGAAATGTTATATAAGTCAATGCAGCCCTATAACTATCATTTATTGAACTATACAAAGAGATTTATATCTACGCTAAACTAAAGATTAATAGAAGTATTGCATTCCTGATATCATAAGATAACGATAAAACACATGATTATTCTTAGACTAAGGTCTAATTTAGGTAGTCAAAATGTAGGTAATCGAATTGTAGGTACATATCATGATGTGATATCATACAATTATATTCTAGTAAGAATTGTAATAAAGTCACTGCTATAAATAACAACATTCTTTATCACGATCATCTATCATTTGCAGAGTCAGCAGCTAGCTCCTAAGTTCGTATATGCGAGAATCGGTATTATATAACACACACATCAGTCTACATTCATTGCTCTAATATTGATAGGAACTTTCTAGAATCTATAAAGTTGTACTACATATATTCAACTAATTTGAATATACGATAACTGATACTCATTATACTTCTATGCACACAATCGAGGTATCAGTACACTCCAACCGCGTGATCAAGATTGTAGTATTCAAATCAAGCTTCCTAGCCCCTATACAAGTATTCTAGAACACAGAGTATTCATCACTAAACGTATTCTTCATATATGAAATCATAAAATTCGAGTCTAACTACTGACGAGGTAAAAGAATAGGTGCAATCGGTTTATGCCCATACCAGGCTCCCTATGATTATTATAAATGTCTTAACAGAATAAAAAGGGTGAAATGAATATAACTTATAGGATTTAATCAAACTAGAAGAATATCGATATATCCTACGTTGAGAAAATAATTATACTATGTAAGCATCGATACGCTACATATGATTGCGAGCCTGAGTATAAGCATAAACCCTATACTACAGATTTTTATCCTTTTTCATTATATCTACTACAGACGAGGTGAATGAATAGGTACATTTAACATGCGTATGCTACAATTATCTAATTTTCTAGTTTTCTAGACGTAATGTAATTTTGAACAGATTTTAACCCTTTTCGTTATATCTACTACCCCTGTAAGCGATTTCTACATATACGTTCTTATTGTTATACACCATATAGATATTCGTATCATCTAAAGTAAACTCTTATTTAAACGTTATTTTACAATACATCATACATTTCAGCAACTCCGAAATATGAAGATATGTAATAATTTACTATATACTTTTGTAGGATATTAACTCGTATAATTAATACTAATTTGTAATTATTTTCGATACCTTCGAAATATAAGTCTATAACATATCTACCCAAAAGATTCGCCGACAAACTTACTGAAGATAAAGTGGTCGATCTCAACCAACAGATAGCGAATACAACTCTGTCTCTAGGATTGGTTTACCTAGGTAAAGTAAAGACAGAAAGATATCAACTGTATGCTGACTGTATGTTCATCGAGACGAATAAGGTATGAAATGTAACAGGTAGTCTATTCAATGAACATTGCCTAATACTTTTTTCTGATTCTTCTTCTAGCCTATGGATCCGCATTTAGAAACATGGACCTGCTAAATGCCTGCAATTCACCTACCCTATCAGTATGTCGTACAATGCAAACATTTAATATTATTATTAAAATTTTATAAATAAAAACGATAAAAGAAGTTTATAGTTTTCATTTATTTTTATGTTAAACATATACGGTAGCAGGATCTAGATCGATGTATACAAATTCATATATGACAGAAATGTTATGTATCTCAATACATACCTAAAACGTATTCTTCGTATATTCAGTAAGAGCTACCCATTTTTTTTCTAGACATTCGAATTTTGAACAGCTTAATAATATGTTTTCTCATTTAATCATAATTAGGTTGACTTTATATAGTATTTTTCAGGAAACCCTTCTTCAGAAAAACCCTAATGATTCTTTAATTTACATAAAAAAAAATTTTAAACATTTGATTACACAATAATCCCATTTTCGATACCTTCGAAATATAAGTCTATAACATATGTTTGTAATAGGTCTTTATAACTTTGAAACACAGGGTAGTTACCTCTTGCAAAATTTACAGTTATGAGAACCCTGAAGACTTAACCTGGAGAAATAAATCAGATAAATATTTTACTTTTATTGAAACGATAACTTTGCATACTAATATATGAAAATAATATAATGTATATCGCCTGATAAATAAAATTGAAATTATTCTTATTCTTTTACAATGAAATGTGTTTTGAAAAAACACGATGAAACGTTATGTATATTAATGCAGGAGTTCTGTTAACGCATTCGTTATTTAGAGATTCACTTATAAGTACACTATCTATTTAGCTGATTCAATAAAAATTTCATTATTTTTAAAATTCCTAACGAGGGACCTACTGATAAGCGTTATATTATACCAGGTACGTATGATACTCTACTGCTGATTGCATACCTGATGAACGCAGTTGTACAAAGTAATATAGGATATACGTTACAGAGAAGTTTAATTTTCCGTGCAACAAATGACCTATATATATATTTTATGTACAATGCTGACATTAACATATTTAGCGCATACCTGTTGAACATAGCTCTACAAAGTAATATTTAAAAGACTTAAAAGGCTTATATTTTAGAGATCGGATACAGGCGCATATATTCCTGTATATTACCTCTAAATTTTACTTTAACAATACATGTAGTCAAGTTTGGCGTAAATAACAATTAGGGATATCAAAGCCATACTAACTGAACGCTAACATAATATGCTCTACAGGTCAAACTCAATTAATTAACCCTGGGGCTATACATCCTTAGGCTAGAAACAGTCTTGAAACAAAAAAAATGGCTGAGTCCACCCTGTTAGACAAGAAATCAGAGTATGGGCGTGATAAATAAAACATATATAGTTATTTTACAAACATTTATTTAGTATACATAACATAATACAAGAATATAGATCATAAGTTGTTTTCTATGACGACTGTTGTAGTTCTACGGGTCTCTGAGTCGTCGTATGCCCTCGCAGCAATACTAATACGTATAAAGTCCGACGACTGACTCATTGGAACTGTACCGGTAGCCCTTTCCTTGTTCAACTCTTCGTTATTATCACAGTTGGTAAACGAGGAATCACATTCATCAATACCCAAATGCATGGCTGAAGTCATATATTCTTCTTCTTCTTCTTCTGTCTCAACGATATCAGTAGGTCCATTTGCTTCCTTTACCAGAGCTGTCTTTACAACATTTGCGTTATTATGTACGTTTTTTAAATGCCTTTTATAGCTGTCGATGCGTGAAAGATATTTGAAGCAATTAGAACACCGGACTTTGATTGATTCGTGAACGCTTTTCGTATGTCTTTTTAGTTGTCAGAGCGTGAAAAACTTTTGACACAGCTAAAACAGCAGATTCTGTTTGAATCGGGTATGGTTTTTACGTGTCTCTTGCAGGTGAATGGCCTCGCGAAAGACTTGAAGCAAACCGGACACTGTATTTTGCAATCCTGTCGACCAGAGCCATTCTTCTTCTTACGCTGGTACATCTCGACTAATGAAGGAACAGGAACACTACCCGTCTATTTATACTGATCGACCAGAGCAATCGGTTGCTCTATCCTACGTTGAGAAAATAATTATACTATGTAAGCATAAATACGCTGCATATGATTGCGAGCCTGAGTATAAGCATAAACCCTATACTACAGATTTTTATCCTTTTTTCATTATATCTACTACAGAAGAGGTGAAGAATAGGTACATTTAACATGCGTATGCTACAATTATCTAATTTCTAGTTTTCTAGACGTAATGTAATTTTGAACCGATTTTAACCCTTTTCGTTATATCTACTACCCTTGTAAGCGATTTCTACATATACGTTCTTATTGTTTATACACCATATAGATATTCGTAGCATCTAAAGTAAATTCTTGTTTAAACGTTATTTTACAATATATCATACATTTCAGCAGCTCGTATGATTATCCGTCTCTATCGTAACCCAGTATGTAAGGACATTATGTTAAATACTATCTCATACATGTAAATAAACATTTCTTTAAAGAGTTTGTTAGGTCACCTAATCTGTTATAATATTACTATGATATTAGATCTCGTCGATTACAGTTTTACCATTAGGACATACTTAGTAGGTTATATGTGCTAAGTAAAATAATAAACAGATATTTCGAAAATTTTATGCATTCTTGAGAGAACGGGGTATAATATTTAAAAACACACTGTAGAAAACATATCAGCAGAGAAAGGGAATACATAAATACAGTATGTTTTGTATGATGAGTTGTCGTCAGTTTAAAAGAAATAAGTTCGTCGCCATATTTAAACGTTATTTTACAATACATCATACATTTTCAATAGCTTCGAAATACGCAGATATGTAATAATATACTATATACTCTTGTAGGTTATTCAACGTATCTATAGTAAACTCTTATGATTAATAATAATCTGTAACCTTATTGTTTTTTATTACATCACAGGTTAGAGCATACGAATATAATTTAGGTTAGATTAGGTTAGAGCCTACGAATACATTTTTACGGCAGAACGTAGGGAGCAGAGTAAGTACAAAACAACATACTTTCATACAAGAACGTTTATTGATACGAGTAGTTTCGACGCTACTTAAAACATAATACATAACTTATATTATATAATATCTATTAAAATAGTACATTTCGTTTACACTAATAATGGTACTACATACCCGACTATAAAGTAAACATGGTAAGTATAACAGCAGTTTAAAAGAATAGATAGTAAATATAACTATATCTAATTATTTTATAAAATACTATGTTAACTAAGAGGTTATATACAGAATATATACGCCTGTATTCGACCTCTAGAGGGTTCATAAGACGAGACTAGACCAGACCAGACCAGACCAGACTAGACCAGACCAGACCAAACCAGACTAGACCAGACCAGACCAGACCAGACCAGACCAGACCAGACCAGACCAGACCAGACCAGACCAGACCAGACCGGACCGGACCGGACCGGACCGGACCGGACCGGACCAGACCAGACCAGACCAGACCAGACCAGACCAGACCAGACCAGACCAGACCAGGCCAGACCAAACCATACCAGACCATACCAGACCAGACCAGACCAGACCAGACCAGACCAGACCAGACCAGACCAGATCAGACCAGACCAGACCAGACCATACCAGACCAGACTAGACTAGACTATGGATGATCGACAGTAAAATCATGAACAATTATACCACCTGTAATATAATAGAGCATACTTGATATTTTAAAATTAGTGGCTGAATCTAATTATTACAGAAATTCAATTGTAGAAACTGAAGATGTAATCTTTAAAACGTCTAAAGTTAGAAGTTTTTAGTAGTCAGGTTAGATTAATAGAGGGTGTTATAATCAAATCGTTTTTAGAAACTATTTGTTTTGTAAGATTGGCGCCGTAAGGAAAAACAACATAGCTGTAGTCTTGATTTTGAAATTGAGATAGCTCGGAACAAAACCATGAATACAAAGTTTAGAAGTTTATTTCAAAATTCTGTGATAAAAAACATTAATTCTTCTTTACTTTAAAACCCAAGATTGCATGATAAATTAATATAATATTAATATAAATGATTAAATTAAATGAAGCAATCTAGGTTAGACCCCCAAAAATTATATTAAGGTTATAGATTTTAGACTCCGGTTGTTGCAAAGCTTCAAGAATCTCTATTAAGATTAGTTCATAAAACATTTATTAGGTTAGAGCATGTAGCTGCTTACAAAAAACCTCTATTAAGATTAGTTCATAAAATATTTATTAGGTTAGATCATTGTAGCTACTTACAAAATCGTCATTAACATTCGAAAAACTTACATATAATATTAGTTCGGTTACATTCTACGAATATATTTTAGGTTAGATAACCTAACCTAAAACCTTCTAACTTTAGACGTTTTAAAGATTACATCTTCAGTTTCTACAATTGAATTTCTGTAATAATTAGATTCAGCCACTAATTTTAAAATATCAAGTATGCTCTATTATATTACAGGTGGTATAATTGTTCATGATTTTACTGTCGATCATCCATAGTCTAGTCTAGTCTGGTCTGGTATGGTCTGGTCTGGTCTGGTCTGATCTGGTCTGGTCTGGTCTGGTCTGGTCTGGTCTGGTCTGGTATGGTCTGGTATGGTTTGGTCTGGCCTGGTCTGGTCTGGTCTGGTCTGGTCCGGTCCGGTCCGGTCCGGTCCGGTCCGGTCCGGTCCGGTCCGGTCCGGTCTGGTCTGGTCTGGTCTGGTCTGGTCTGGTCTGGTCTGGTCTGGTCTGGTCTGGTCTGGTCTGGTCTGGTCTAGTCTGGTTTGGTCTGGTCTGGTCTAGTCTGGTCTGGTCTGGTCTGGTCTAGTCTCGTCTTATGAACCCTCTAGAGGTCGAATACAGGCGTATATATTCTGTATATAACCTCTTAGTTAACATAGTATTTTATAAAATAATTAGATATAGTTATATTTACTATCTATTCTTTTAAACTGCTGTTATACTTACCATGTTTACTTTATAGTCGGGTATGTAGTACCATTATTAGTGTAAACGAAATGTACTATTTTAATAGATATTATATAATATAAGTTATGTATTATGTTTTAAGTAGCGTCGAAACTACTCGTATCAATAAACGTTCTTGTATGAAAGTATGTTGTTTTGTACTTACTCTGCTCCCTACGTTCTGCCGTAAAAATGTATTCGTAGGCTCTAACCTAATCTAACCTAAATTATATTCGTATGCTCTAACCTGTGATGTAATAAAAAACAATAAGGTTACAGATTATTATTAATCATAAGAGTTTACTATAGATACGTTGAATAACCTACAAGAGTATATAGTATATTATTACATATTTGCGTATTTCGAAGCTATTGAAAATGTATGATGTATTGTAAAATAACGTTTAAATATGGCGACGAACTTATTTCTTTTAAACTGACGACAACTCATCATACAAAACATACTGTATTTATGTATTCCCTTTCTCTGCTGATATGTTTTCTACAGTGTGTTTTTAAATATTATACCCCGTTCTCTCAAGAATGCATAAAATTTTCGAAATATCTGTTTATTATTTTACTTAGCACATATAACCTACTAAGTATGTCCTAATGGTAAAACTGTAATCGACGAGATCTAATATCATAGTAATATTATAACAGATTAGGTGACCTAACAAACTCTTTAAAGAAATGTTTATTTACATGTATGAGATAGTATTTAACATAATGTCCTTACATACTGGGTTACGATAGAGACGGATAGTCATACGAGCTGCTGAAATGTATGATATATTGTAAAATAACGTTTAAACAAGAATTTACTTTAGATGCTACGAATATCTATATGGTGTATAAACAATAAGAACGTATATGTAGAAATCGCTTACAAGGGTAGTAGATATAACGAAAAGGGTTAAAATCGGTTCAAAATTACATTACGTCTAGAAAACTAGAAATTAGATAATTGTAGCATACGCATGTTAAATGTACCTATTCTTCACCTCTTCTGTAGTAGATATAATGAAAAAAGGATAAAAATCTGTAGTATAGGGTTTATGCTTATACTCAGGCTCGCAATCATATGCAGCGTATTTATGCTTACATAGTATAATTATTTTCTCAACGTAGGATAGAGCAACCGATTGCTCTGGTCGATCAGTATAAATAGACGGGTAGTGTTCCTGTTCCTTCATTAGTCGAGATGTACCAGCGTAAGAAGAAGAATGGCTCTGGTCGACAGGATTGCAAAATACAGTGTCCGGTTTGCTTCAAGTCTTTCGCGAGGCCATTCACCTGCAAGAGACACGTAAAAACCATACCCGATTCAAACAGAATCTGCTGTTTTAGCTGTGTCAAAAGTTTTTCACGCTCTGACAACTAAAAAGACATACGAAAAGCGTTCACGAATCAATCAAAGTCCGGTGTTCTAATTGCTTCAAATATCTTTCACGCATCGACAGCTATAAAAGGCATTTAAAAAACGTACATAATAACGCAAATGTTGTAAAGACAGCTCTGGTAAAGGAAGCAAATGGACCTACTGATATCGTTGAGACAGAAGAAGAAGAATATATGACTTCAGCCATGCATTTGGGTATTGATGAATGTGATTCCTCGTTTACCAACTGTGATAATAACGAAGAGTTGAACAAGGAAAGGGCTACCGGTACAGTTCCAATGAGTCAGTCGTCGGACTTTATACGTATTAGTATTGCTGCGAGGGCATACGACGACTCAGAGACCCGTAGAACTACAACAGTCGTCATAGAAAACAACTTATGATCTATATTCTTGTATTATGTTATGTATACTAAATAAATGTTTGTAAAATAACTATATATGTTTTATTTATCACGCCCATACTCTGATTTCTTGTCTAACAGGGTGGACTCAGCCATTTTTTTTGTTTCAAGACTGTTTCTAGCCTAAGGATGTATAGCCCCAGGGTTAATTAATTGAGTTTGACCTGTAGAGCATATTATGTTAGCGTTCAGTTAGTATGGCTTTGATATCCCTAATTGTTATTTACGCCAAACTTGACTACATGTATTGTTAAAGTAAAATTTAGAGGTAATATACAGGAATATATGCGCCTGTATCCGATCTCTAAAATATAAGCCTTTTAAGTCTTTTAAATATTACTTTGTAGAGCTATGTTCAACAGGTATGCGCTAAATATGTTAATGTCAGCATTGTACATAAAATATATATATAGGTCATTTGTTGCACGGAAAATTAAACTTCTCTGTAACGTATATCCTATATTACTTTGTACAACTGCGTTCATCAGGTATGCAATCAGCAGTAGAGTATCATACGTACCTGGTATAATATAACGCTTATCAGTAGGTCCCTCGTTAGGAATTTTAAAAATAATGAAATTTTTATTGAATCAGCTAAATAGATAGTGTACTTATAAGTGAATCTCTAAATAACGAATGCGTTAACAGAACTCCTGCATTAATATACATAACGTTTCATCGTGTTTTTTCAAAACACATTTCATTGTAAAAGAATAAGAATAATTTCAATTTTATTTATCAGGCGATATACATTATATTATTTTCATATATTAGTATGCAAAGTTATCGTTTCAATAAAAGTAAAATATTTATCTGATTTATTTCTCCAGGTTAAGTCTTCAGGGTTCTCATAACTGTAAATTTTGCAAGAGGCAACTACCCTGTGTTTCAAAGTTATAAAGACCTATTACAAACATATGTTATAGACTTATATTTCGAAGGTATCGAAAATGGGATTATTGTGTAATCAAATGTTTAAAATTTTTTTTATGTAAATTAAAGAATCATTAGGGTTTTTCTGAAGAAGGGTTTCCTGAAAAATACTATATAAAGTCAACCTAATTATGATTAAATGAGAAAACATATTATTAAGCTGTTCAAAATTCGAATGTCTAGAAAAAAAAATGGGTAGCTCTTACTGAATATACGAAGAATACGTTTTAGGTATGTATTGAGATACATAACATTTCTGTCATATATGAATTTGTATACATCGATCTAGATCCTGCTACCGTATATGTTTAACATAAAAATAAATGAAAACTATAAACTTCTTTTATCGTTTTTATTTATAAAATTTTAATAATAATATTAAATGTTTGCATTGTACGACATACTGATAGGGTAGGTGAATTGCAGGCATTTAGCAGGTCCATGTTTCTAAATGCGGATCCATAGGCTAGAAGAAGAATCAGAAAAAAGTATTAGGCAATGTTCATTGAATAGACTACCTGTTACATTTCATACCTTATTCGTCTCGATGAACATACAGTCAGCATACAGTTGATATCTTTCTGTCTTTACTTTACCTAGGTAAACCAATCCTAGAGACAGAGTTGTATTCGCTATCTTTTGGTTGAGATCGACCACTTTATCTTCAGTAAGTTTGTCGGCGAATCTTTTGGGTAGATATGTTATAGACTTATATTTCGAAGGTATCGAAAATAATTACAAATTAGTATTAATTATACGAGTTAATATCCTACAAAAGTATATAGTAAATTATTACATATCTTCATATTTCGGAGTTGCTGAAATGTATGATGTATTGTAAAATAACGTTTAAATAAGAGTTTACTTTAGATGATACGAATATCTATATGGTGTATAACAATAAGAACGTATATGTAGAAATCGCTTACAGGGGTAGTAGATATAACGAAAAGGGTTAAAATCTGTTCAAAATTACATTACGTCTAGAAAACTAGAAAATTAGATAATTGTAGCATACGCATGTTAAATGTACCTATTCATTCACCTCGTCTGTAGTAGATATAATGAAAAAGGATAAAAATCTGTAGTATAGGGTTTATGCTTATACTCAGGCTCGCAATCATATGTAGCGTATCGATGCTTACATAGTATAATTATTTTCTCAACGTAGGATATATCGATATTCTTCTAGTTTGATTAAATCCTATAAGTTATATTCATTTCACCCTTTTTATTCTGTTAAGACATTTATAATAATCATAGGGAGCCTGGTATGGGCATAAACCGATTGCACCTATTCTTTTACCTCGTCAGTAGTTAGACTCGAATTTTATGATTTCATATATGAAGAATACGTTTAGTGATGAATACTCTGTGTTCTAGAATACTTGTATAGGGGCTAGGAAGCTTGATTTGAATACTACAATCTTGATCACGCGGTTGGAGTGTACTGATACCTCGATTGTGTGCATAGAAGTATAATGAGTATCAGTTATCGTATATTCAAATTAGTTGAATATATGTAGTACAACTTTATAGATTCTAGAAAGTTCCTATCAATATTAGAGCAATGAATGTAGACTGATGTGTGTGTTATATAATACCGATTCTCGCATATACGAACTTAGGAGCTAGCTGCTGACTCTGCAAATGATAGATGATCGTGATAAAGAATGTTGTTATTTATAGCAGTGACTTTATTACAATTCTTACTAGAATATAATTGTATGATATCACATCATGATATGTACCTACAATTCGATTACCTACATTTTGACTACCTAAATTAGACCTTAGTCTAAGAATAATCATGTGTTTTATCGTTATCTTATGATATCAGGAATGCAATACTTCTATTAATCTTTAGTTTAGCGTAGATATAAATCTCTTTCTATAGTTCAATAAATGATAGTTATAGGGCTGCATTGACTTATATAACATTTCTCTCATATATGAATATTTTAGTTCAGAGAGCATTTACAAACAATGCACAATTTATACAAAGCAGTCATTCAGAACAGGGTAAGATAATTCGTATGATCTATTAAATTTAAAATAGTAATCTGCTGTTCAGCTTGATTTAATTTTCGTAAATGTCTAAATATTACAAACATACAAACAAAATAGACTTAAGTAAGAAACAAACCGTATACATTACATATCTAAAATTGTACAACATATTGATAGGGTAGGTGAATTGCAGGTATTTAGCAGGCCCGTGTTTCTAACTGCTGATCTATAGGCTAGAAAAATCATAAAAGTATTAGGCAATGTTCACTGAATAGACTACCTGTTACATTTCATACCTTATTTGTTTTAATAAATAGACATTAGTCAAACGATGGATATCCTCATGTCTTTACCTTCAATATATAATATATTTATTTATGATATCTAGTTAATGATATATGTTGTGATCTTGATTGACTGTAATCTTTTTCCTGTAAGATCCTATAAAAGCCGTAATTAATATTTCTTAATATATATAGTTTAGTTTAATCCGTGTATGTATTTTATTCTTGCATTTTTTATTTCACAATGTATAACTACATACAATTTATTTTAAATCCGTTTTTCTGAAATTTCTAGATTTTAATACAAACAAAATTGATTTAGGCTTCAGGAAATATCCAAACAGATTTACTCAGAATTTACGGTTGTTATTAAATAATAATTAGCCGTCGGCAACTTTTAAAATATTTCGATTAAACCAATAGTCTTTCATGTTTGAATTTTAACTTTCTACACCCGCTAATTGGAAATTCATTAGCAATGGTGAAATCATCGTTACAGAAAATAAATTTTACAATCAAGATGTCATTTTTTTACCTTACCGATCTCATTTTTCATATAAGTTAATGTAGGATAATAATGGTACTACATACTCGACTATAAAGTAATCATGGAAAGTATAACAGCTGTTTAAAAGCTTAGATAGTAAATATAACTATATCTAATTATTTTGTACTGATATAAAAAGCCGCGGATCGACTGATGTTACGGGCCTCATGTAGTAATAATATCTGTATATAGTTTTCAAATTGTTATATTTAAGATGTATCAAGAAAAATTTCTTGAGTTTCTTCACGATTGGCTCATATAAGGTTAATAATTGTCTCATCTCAATGACTCATGATAATAATCATAATTGGCTTATAATTTTTGAATCCTAAAGATTTAATATTATTAATGTACAATATTTATAAATATTTTCCGGGAATTATTTTTAAATAAATTGGATTTAATCAAATATACGTGAAAGCAATTTTATAAATAACTCGTATGTAGTAATTTAAAAGACAAGCTCCGTGGTCTCGGGGTTAAGCTATGGAGTTCTAATCAGATGGTTGAGCGTTCGAACCCCGGTTACTCCAAAATTGATTTTTATAAAAAAGTGTAGCAGGTTGCCTATCTACAGGCGTATAGAAGTCTACTATACCGATCACATGACGTCACCGATAGATGGCAGTAGTAATACTAAAAATTCAAATCCAAGGGCGGGAAATCCTAGATGACAAATTGAAAATGACAGATACAAAATGGCGGATATGTAAATGACATTCAAAATGGTGATTCAAAATGGCGATCCAAGATGGCGATTCAAAATGACGATTCAAAATGGCTATTCAAAATGGCTATTCAAAATGGCGATTCAAAAATGGCTATTCAAAATGGCTATTCAAAATGGCGATTCAAAATGGCGATTCTAAATGGCCGCTGAGTAGGGATAGGAGTGGGGCTTAAGTGGTGGGGCCTAAGTGGGGGGCCTAAGTAGGGGGTAGTGGGGATAGGAGTGGGGAGGAGTGGGGGTAGGAGTGGGAAAAAAAGGAGTGGGGGTCATCTCAAGTGACGAAATACCTACTATTAAATCTGGCTAGTTCATTCAAAAAAAAATAAAAATAGGCGATTAAAGTTACCCATGTACTTGGGGTCACTTTGATCGACTAGTTACTCGACTCGACTTGTTACCGGGGAGACTTTCGGGTTCTGTAAAGCTCTTTATTTATAAAAATAAAAATCCCAAATATGAAAATATGAAATAAAAGTATGATTACTAATTTTTCTTCAGGTTTAGTTCAGTAGAAAATGTGTATTCAGGCTTATTTTCATAGTCTATTCCTTTTGGATCTGGTAAAAAAGCAATTAGGTCTTCCTTTGCAACTAAAGACCTGTCTTCTTCCACTAATTTAAGTTTTTGTACGTATTGGTTAAAGATAGATCTCATGGCTACTACTTCCAATTCATAATAAGGCGAACTAACCTCAATTTTACACTCATATCTAAACGTTATGCTTTTACCTTTTCCACCACCATCAAATTTAATGAAAGCATAACGACCTACTAAATTCGTTTCATTATCAATCTCATGATTCTCAGGGACATCAGAGTTTACTACAGACAGTTTTGACTCGGCACTTTCTATCTCATTATTGAGATCCGATTCCTCAGTATAAGAAACGGCAGTTACACTTTTGCCAGGCTCCACACACAGCTTTTTCGTTTTTCTGTTTCCTCTCTCAGAAATTTGTTGGTCAGATTCCCGAACACTGCTTACTATAATTCCTTTTTTGGTGATCGTATGGTATTACTATATTAATTAGTGGAGCAACTTTGATCGCAATTCAGCGATCAAAGTCACCTCTGCGTATAATGCCATAACCTACACCGGAAATCAGAAAACAATTTAGTATTTTTTTGTAACGAACTATTCACAATATGTTGCACATAAAGATGCTGTTATAATAAGTATCACATAACAAAATATAAATGCGAGGTACTTACATTTGTAGAAGCTTGTTTTTGCACAAAAATGTGGATATAAATTAAAGACCTTATAACATACGATTTTCAGATGGAAAACATACGAGTAGCATGCAAACTGTTTGTGCTGGTACTAGCTACGCCATTTATCCAGCAAGCGCGCCAAAATTCACAGTTATAAAGTTAGAAAGACGCATTATTTAAAATGAAATGTTTCGATCAAAGACGCCGTGGGATATCAAAGTCACCTCGTTTTACGGTAATCATGGCGTCAAAATGTAAAGTGAAAAGGGGTCTACTTAAAATAAACAATGTGAATTAAAGAACTTGTCAGTGGCGTGGCAAGTTTTATATAACAGCTTTCGTATTTGTAAACTATATGTCCTATAACTTGTAGTGGCGGCGCTTATGAAAGGTGAGCTAATCAAAGTTTTTTCAAGCGAGGTCACCTAAAATGCACGTCTCTAGTTATTAGTTTAAAAAAATTGTTCGCAAGTTTGAAGTTGTTTAGTGGAAACTGCAACATAAAAACAGTAAGTATTGTGGGCGATTTTTTAAAGATAGGAATTTCTGCTCAATAATTTTTTCATACATTGTTTAAATATATCTTTAACACTTTAGGCAGCATAAGCCAAGAAATCGATTGCACGGTCGTTTTTTCACATCGACATGCTTTCGCCATTAAAGTCGCCACTACCCGGATTTATCAAAGATTAATGTTATATACACCTAAACGTTCTTCAACGATGTTCTATGCTCTATATATTAACAGTAAGAACTGCATTAAAATTTGTTAAATTGTTCTAGAGATTTGCTCGAACGAACAGACAGACACCTATCGAGGACTTTATTTTATACACTCCGTACAGAAAAATCAATTCAGATAGGCAAACTTGCTAATAAATGTTACTAAATTCTTTAATAAATACTTTGATAATTTACTTTTATCAATGAAATTAATTATAAAAGATAAATCATTATACTAACTGGAAATTAAACATTATAAATTAGTAATTAATTATAATTGCAGTTAATTAATTCTTAGCAAGATTAAGCAGCTTTTAACAGCTGCAATCTTGACTGTTTGATTCTTCTTGTTAAAATACATGAAGGCGGAATCATACTATGTACAAAGATATATAAATTTCATAATTGTTTTATTTTATATTTTTATGGATGTTGTTAGTAATTAAATATCAACTAAATAATTCCTTTCCATATGTTTTTCATGTACGTTAATAATAATAATATGTATTATAGTTAAGGTAGCAATGAAATAGTCAAAAATGCGAAATATTTTTTATTATATTTTGTGAGTTTAAAGTAGGTCTATTTAAGTGAAGTTGATATAATCTAATGGAAAAACTGCATGCAACTTACGACGTTTTCAATTTTGAAGTTGAATTTAAATGTTGAAAATATTCAAATTAAAAAATTTGAATTTGTTTCTCTCCAATTCTAGATAATGTAAATACAAGTTAACTTCAATGGTGTTTAACTCTCAAGAGGTGGGAAATTGCTATGGATAAACAAAGTATACATACATATATTTTCTAATAATAAAAGGTATGCTATTACCTGCTTTATGAAATAGGGACTACGTAAGTGTGGCGCTGCCTGCCAATCTGTTAAATTTTTTTGATTATTGAGTAATAGAATGATCAATTGCTGAAAATTGCATAGATTCTTTATATTAAAAAATAAACATGATGTATTTGAAACCACGTTAATAATGTGCCAGGTGAAATTGTATTTCTTAACAAACAATTTACTTTATTTTTAAAATAATAACCAATAGTATACATTTATATTTATAATTTTGTTTCAATTATATATTTTAAAACTAGAGTTCACGTAGTTTCGAAACTTCACAATGACTCATCAAGATCTGCGCGAACGTCACCTGCGAGTACAGTATGTTGTTCATTAAAAGGGGTTAAAAATATGTGCACATAAAATGTTATGAAAATCATAAAGTACACTTTATAATCTTTAAATAACCACTTTCAATTGAAGGGGTTGGAGCTTAAATCAGTAGGTATTGGGGTACTTGAGCCAGACAGTTCTAGGGACCCTAGATTCTCTGTCTCTCTCTAAATCTGGTGACTTTTTGTCTGTCTCTCTCTAGGTGGTTAATTACGGAATCTGCATTACCGGCATTCTGTATTACCGGCATTTGGTTCGTCACTTGGCTAAATGGTGTTAGTGTTGCTAGGGGAAAACAGATGGCGCCAGTGACTTTTTACGTGATTTTTGTACCGACATTCTGTATTATCGGCATTGGGTTCGTCACATGGCTAAATGGAGTTAGTGTTGCTAGGGGAAAACAGATGGCTCCAGTGTCGTTTTACGTGATTTTTGTACCGACATTCTGTATTATCGGCATTTGGTTCGTCATCATGAAGAAAGCTGTATTACCGATTACGGGCGTTCTGCTGATTGTTAATAGGGGGAGCCAAGGTTTATCATTTTATATTAATAAATTTTACCGAATTTTTAAAATAATTATCGACGTCATTAGTACTTTAATTACATATAATAATTTAAGATAATTAATCCAGCATTAAAATTTTAAACGCAAATCACGGAACAATTTACGGATAATAATAATAACAATAATTATAATAATGTCTTTATTTCCTTACAGGTTTACACCCAAATAGGGAAAAATATGAATTTACAAAAGCGCAAATTAAATTAAGATTACTACACATTACAGTAAGTGAACTACTCATTAACATAGTCACCAACACAAACAGACATAACAATACCAAATGAATCTTGTCACCACAATACACATTACCCGTGAGATATTACACGAGAATAGCATAAACGATGAAAACATTTTTGCCTCAATAAAGCAAAAAAAAATAAATAAAGTTTATAGGTATCTTTAACAAAATATAATATGTAAGAAAATTTAACATAGATCCGAAATATCAAATTAGAGAATTATATTAGTTGAAGCCTCTGTAATATTACGTTTTCAATAAATACTAGATATAATTAATCAGCTTCATTATAAATTAAGTAGAAAGCAATACAAATAACACTAAGTTCTTTTCTGTTAAAGATAGCTATAAGCTTTATTTATTTTTTTTTGCTTTATTTAGGCAAAAATGTTTTCATCGTTTATGCTATTCTCGTGTAATATCTCATGGGCAATGTGTATTGTGGTGACAAGATTCATTTGGTATTGTTATGTCTGTTTGTGTTGGTTAATATATCACCATTTACAACATAATCGTGAATAAAGTGGTTAGTGTATTTTTGCATACGAAACAATGGAACATTTATTTACGTTTAAATTTAGGCGATTAGCTTTGCACCTATCACATAGAAAGTTAATGTTAGACTGCAAATATAAGCAATCATTGATATCTCGTACTTGATGATATATTTTTAAATCGTCAGCAGATAATAGTTTCTCGCAATGTATAGATTGATGATGATGAATACCACGTAGACACGTCCATTCGTGACGGGTATCTTGGAATACGTGCTGCTTGGTTCGGACATCTTGTATCCCTACCCCCTGGCGTTTAATGTCATGCGTACCTTGCTATCTCTCTCTCTCTCTCTCTCTCTCTCTCTCTCTCGCTCTCTCCTTCTCACTCTCTCCTTATCATCTATTAGAGGACGCATTAAAGAGTCTTCTCTCTCTCAATGTCTCCTCTCTCACTCTCTTGCTCTTTCGCTCTCTCCTTATCGCCTATTAGAGGACGCATTAAAGAGCCTTCTTTCTCTCACTCTCTCTCCTTTCATCCTAATGCTAGTAAATGAAACAGTAATGGATAGAAGTAACCGTTACGTCTACTGTTCTGGGACTGGTTCTGACGGCTTTGTTATTCAAAAAGGCGTAAAAGCATACGATGTTTACTAAATTAAATGTGGGCTGATTACGAGAAGTCTCAGTACCGTCTACGATTATGTCCGAGAACATCCGACGAACTGTATAAATCTCATGACGTATTGAAATATGTACATCATTGCGCTATGAAGATCTCAGCTATAAATACTGTGTATTCTGTTCGTGCGTGACAGTTATTTGTCATACGTCATCATGAACACAATAGACCTCTTCGGCAGAGCTATGAGGAGTATGACAGATGAAGCAATGTCTGCAACAAAACGTGGACCGAGAGGTTATGGTTTCAAATTAACACCAGAGGGTAATTTCGATGTTGAGAACCGACGTATAACTAATGTAGGCGCTCCTATCAACGATAACGATCTTGTCACGAAGCGTTCTGTACTAATGTTATCAGATAGCGATGAAGGTGTAATTGATGTTAAGAAAAGAAGACTAGTACATGTTAAAGGACCGCTTGACGACTACGATGTTTGCACGAAAAAGTATACCGACGAGCTGGTGGACGATGTTGAAAGAAAATTACTCTCTAATTGTTTGAGACGACAACGAGAGGATAAAGGACAGGGGTCGTACTATGATGCTAAAGATGGAAGAATTTGTAATATAGGGAAGCCTCTAGAGGATAAAGATGTAATCTCTAGGCAGTATTTTAACAAACGAGCTATGCATACAAACGATCAAATGCAGTTTAATGCAGATGGTAAACGTATTGTTTCAGTAAGTTACCCTATAGATGGCACGGTTGTCACTTCTAAAGCCTATGTTGATGCTCAATTCGACTCTGCTGTACAAACCTTCATTACAATGACTACCGACACTCAGAACACTATTAAAGATCTAAAGCAAAAGGTAACAAAGGTTGACATTGAAACTAGTAAACTTAACAGTTTGCTAACAACGTTGGAAAAAGAAACAAAGAAAAATCACCTAATAACGAATGATGAGATGGAAACTAATCATTCGAGTGTGTTGACAAAGATAGAAGAAACGAATAATACCCTAGATAGTGATTATAAAAAATTATTAGATAAAGTACAAGTGCTCGAGGGTACTCAAAAAGTTATGCGATCATCGTTTGATGCCCTAATAGCCGAATCTGCAACACGTACGAACTCTTACAACATAAAGAGAGTGTACAACGCCGACTAATAACGGAATTTACTACTCCTATCGGTTGACCTAATCATATTGACACCATTTTTATTCTAGTTTTAAGTGTATTATATCAAATGTCTGATTAGCGCAGATAGGAAATGTGGTGAGCCTTACGGGAATGCTGCGCAAATGCTTAGTTTGCTTATATCTACGCTAATCAGTTATTTTTTTCTTAGCCTAAATGTATCGTTGAAGAAATAAAAATGTATTTAAACAAAGTTTTAGTTTTACTAATATCAATAACTCTCCAAACATAGCGATTTGTAGTAGCAGCAGCAGCAACACATCGATATGGTAAAGAAAGTAAGTTTCGCCGACGCAAGCATGAATAATATACATCATATGATAGTATGGGAGTATGCATACAGACAAGCGAGAAAGGGAGACTGGCAAATATTAGCTCTGGACAGATACCGTTTTCAAACAAGAATACATAATGTTGAAAAGCATCTGTGTAAAATTCTACGAGCTGATCATAGAGACTTTATCTATACGCAGAGATTTCAGAACACAGATTAGTCCGGCGGCGACGGCTACCGAGTATAAATACAGGTACAAGCAGTCTCTTCTCTCAGTACCAGATGTTAGTTCACGAGGGTAACGGCTTTGTTAACCAGCTCATAGACAAGCTGCCTATTGAACTACATCTTCCTTCCTATCAGTACTGTGGACCTGGTACTAAATTATCTAAAAGATTACTACGTGGCGATAAAGGTATAAATCCTTTGGACCAGGCGTGTATGCAGCACTACATCTCGTACGCTCAAAGCTCCGATTTGAACAGTAGACACCGGGCAGATCGTGTATTAGAAGAAGCCGCTTGGAAACGTGTTAAGGCTAAAGACTCTAAATTAGGGGAAAAAGCATCAGCTCTGTTTGTAACCGGTATAATGAAGGCTAAAAGAAAGTTGGGAATGGGCGTAAAGACAAACAAACTGTCGGCGAAAAAGGGTCTCGCTAAAAAGATGATGAAGAAAACTGTCACTTTCAAAGGTGGCGTTTTAAAGAAGCTTGTTGGTGTAGTGAATCGTGCAAGAAAGAGACTCACGGGTAAAGATTTAATACATCATGCTCTGAGCGCTGCCAGAAGAATTATTCAAAACGTAGGCGGTCGAAAAAACGTTAAAGTACCCCGAATAATTCCTGTGCCTACAGCTACAGGGGGTATTTTACCACTCATACCAATTTTTGCTGGCCTCTCGGCTCTCGGTGCAATTATAGGAGGCGCTTCGGGCGTAGCAAAAGCTGTTAACACTGCTAATAGTAATAAGAGACAGCTAGAAGAAACTACACGTCATAATAAAAGTATGGAAGCTATCGCTTTAGGCGGTAAGAACGGGAACGCCCTTTACCTGAAGCCGTATAGAGCTGGCGGAGCTGCATTGTACTTAAAACCATATGTCAGGCAGTCAAAAAACTGAATAACTTGCCTCGGAGACCACTTACAGACCTAGATATAATAAAACATGCTAAAGACATTCCCTATTTTAGAGGTGTCTATATGAGAACAAGTCTACCTGCAACGAAACCTTTGCAATTCGAAAGAGCTATTGTTAATCTTGACGACGCTGGAGGACCGGGTACCCATTGGGTTGCCTATAGAAAGGATCGAAACGTGGTTTTGTACTATGACCCCTTCGGAGACCTGAGACCACCAGCTGAACTTGTGAAATATTTAGGGCCTCGCTGCGCCGTATACTACAACGTAGCCCAAGAACAAAAGTTCAATACATACAACTGCGGACATCTGTGTCTACGATTTTTGTATAAAAGAGAGGTGAAAGTGTAAATCGGTTAAGTATGGCTAGGACCATCACAGTGTACGGTACAGGAAACAGGCTTTCTACGGATCGTATTTATCCACCTATAACACTAGATCACGTGCGTTACGAATACTCACTAGGTTTAGTCGGCTTATATACAAGTCACACGATACGGAATATATACCCAGGCAAAAATAAATTTTATTACGGAGAAAAGGCGATAACTATTAAACCGGGTAGCTACGAGTTGGCTGAAATCGTTAACTATATAAAGAATCAAATTAGTGGCGATCCCGAAGAGGGAGATCTACTACTACAAATCAAAGCTAACACTAATACGGGAAAGTGTGAGATTGAATCAGCTACCGAGTTGATTGATTTTACCAAACCCGATAACATAGGATCACTACTAGGATTTAAGAAGCGCGTGCTAGAACCCGGTAGTAGACACGTATCAGATCGAGTTGTCGATATACTTTCAACTCCAAACATCTTTGTAGACACGAATATTACAGGAGGCTCATATAGAAACAATCAAGCAGGTCATACAATCTTCGAATTTGGTGTTTGCGTACCACCCGGTTATCTGATTGAAAAGGAGCCATCGCATGTGATTTACTTTCCCATCACTGTCAACGAGATCGACAACATTACCATTAGACTGGTAAACGCGAGAGGAGAGTTGATAAATTTGTCTGAAGACACTTTCACGAGCATCAGGCTAGAACTTAAACGTGAAAAATGGGAATAAACTTTAGCTATAAAAACATCAGCATATGTCCATCAAAGGTGATTCACCGTCGAACGTCGGCACGTGCAGACCTTCGATTAAAACTAACTAAAGCTCGTCGCCTTTTTCTTGAATCTTTAGGCTTTAAAGTACGATAACAGCAACAGCATCATGTCAAAACGAAGTAAAATGCATATTAACACCGACACCTTTACCATTGATAAATTAAACATATTTGGGAAGCCTCGCGTCGATACAGATATAATAAAAGAGGATTTTTATACCTATCTGCCGTTTACGCTAAATGCCAATCATTCCGACACCATTAGAATCAGCATACAAAATTCCGATAACGTTTTAGCTTTGTATGACAGCTATGTACTTAAAGATTATTAAAAGTTTCACAGTTTTATTAAAATATACCTGACAATATTGTCAGGTATATTTTAATAAAACTGTGAAACTTTTAATAATCTTTATTTATTTCATGATTATGGAGTTCCACAAAATAAGGCTAGAAACAATAAACAAAAAAGCTATGTACTTGTTAAAGGTAGCATAACGCGTGCAGAAAACAAGCAATTCCTTCTGGTAAACAATTTTGACCACTTTCTGTTTGATGAAATTCAACTAATATTAGGCACAAACCAGCTCATAGATGTCTGTAAACAGCCTGGCATTACAAGCACTATAAAAGGTCTCGTTTCACACGGCGCCGAGGATAGAGCTTTAACCAGCACTGCATGGAACTTAGGGATTACTAGCGATAATGATTTGTTACATAACCAGGGGAATAACGCCTTTCATTTCACGTGTAGAATACCATTAAAAGATATCTTTGGATTTGCAGACGATTATAAAAAAGTAATACCTCATATGAGTTGTCAGCTAGTTTTAATTCGAGCCAAGAACGATTTTAATTGCTATAAAAGCGACGCAGGTGATGCAGGTACCAATGTAGATATCAAGATTGATAAGCTCTCGTGGGAAGTTCCGCATATACTGTTATCAGATGAAAGCAAAGTGAACTTGGTGGAAAGTTTAAGAGATAATTCTTCTATTATCGCTCCGTTTAGACGTTGGGAATTACACGAGTTACCCTCGTTGGGAACTACTAAAAATCAGGTTTGGCGCGTAAAGAACTCCAATGATCTAGAGAAACCGCGCTGGGTCTTTGTAGTTTTACAAGACGAGCGTCAGCTGGGTATAAGAACGGGTAACCCGACTACATTTACTCATTCGAACTTGGTCGACGTTAAGTTGCATTTAAATTCGCAAGTGTTCCCGCATCAGCGTTTAAATCTCGATTTCGACCGTAAGGACTACATTCATGCGTATCTGAATTATATTCGTTATCGTGAGAACTACTATGACGGTATAGGTAGAGGTGCGGCTGAGAGCTGTTTACTCAGCTACAAATCGTTTGAAACGTATCCCATTTTTGTTATTGACTGTTCAAGACAGGTAGAGAGTTTTAAGGATTCCACTGTCGATATTAGACTAGAGCTCGAGTCTTCAGCCGCATTTACGAACACAACTAAGGCGTATTGTTTGATCCTTCACGACGCATTAATCGAGTATAATCCGTTTAACGAGACCGTGACTAGACACGTACGCATACAGTAATGATGATGAAGGTCTTTAAACAAAATAAGTCACTAAACATATGTAACCTAGACGACTGCGATGATACATCTTTACAACGACGATCAGGCGAGGATGTTAGGAAACATGGCGACCTGTTACCTGTATCATGTAGAGCAATATTGAGCGGTCCATCTTCCTGCGGTAAAACTAATGCTATGTTAGGTTTACTTATTAGCGAAAACGGATTAAAATTTGAAAATATCTACCTATACGCCAAGTCTTTATTTCAGCCTAAATATGAATTCTTAAGACGTGTTATGAAACCACTTACGGGTATGGGATATGAATTTAGCGAAAACGATGACGTAATCAGCCCCGGTGAACAATATGAATGAACAAAGTTAAAAAATGGACTGTATTACAACAAAAATTGAGAGCAAACTGTTAACTGAATGTTGAGCGGACTTACCTGACGTTTCGAAGAGCTATTCTACGATATAAGGATGCTCTATCGCCATATACTGTCTGCTCTAGCGCCTTCAATAACTGACCAATGCACAAAATACACCACAAGCACTTGTATTTCCAAATTATCAGCAAAATTATGCACACAAAGGTAAAAGTAATGTTTTGACCTCTTTCAAATTTTAATTGTTTTTTTCGAAGTGGCTTTTATGTAGCCCACTCAACAACAAAAAACGTACAAAATTTTGTATTCAAAGCCGAACGTTGTTTGTAACCAAGAAAAACTAACTAGAACAGCGATTTGTCTTAACACCCGGTGATGTTAAACCTAATTCAGTGTTCATTTTTGATGATATAATTTGCAGCAAGCAGGAAAAGATTAGAGAATATTTTAGCATGGGTAGGCATAAGGGTGTCGACTGTTTTTATCTAGGTCAAACGTACGCCAAGATACCGAAACATCTGATTAGGGACAATGCAAACCTAATTATTCTCTTTAGACAAGACGAGTTGAACTTAAAACACGTGTTTAGCGATCATGTTGTAGGAGACGGTATTAGCTATGATCAGTTCAAAAACATTTGCTCTCTGTGTTGGAAGGAGCCACATGATTTCCTGGTAATTAATAAAGACAGCTCTCTAGACCGTGGCAGATATCGGAAGAGTTTTGATTCATATATAAGTTTATAACTAGAGTCGATTCGTTTAGTAGTCTCTGCATAGCCGACATGTCCAACACGTATGATCTGAGTTTAAAGCGTAAAATAATACACGCTCGTAATGCTATACGTAAGAAATTTGCATACTTTCGTCGTGATAGAGCAGAAGCAGAACGTATGTATCGCGTCACGCACAATCCAGTTATATCGCCACTGGAAACCATTGCTAAATCAGTTAACACCTCTAACGTACCCCTATTGAAAGTTAAAACACAACCATCTGCTGCTACTACTACTACTACTGCTAGTTACATTCCCCAGTTGAAAGTTAAAAAACAACCTGCTACATCATCATCATCGGAAGCAGACGAAGAAGAAGAAGAAGAAGAAGAATCTAATAAAACTCTTGATCTCCCTACTCATTACGGTATGCTGATAGCTAACGCAGTCGGAAACAAAAATATAGATAGAACTAGATTCGGTATTAGATATAAAATTGATCGAGACGCGTGGACATTTGCATCTTCCCCTGTGACTATGCGTGATACAAACATCATAATTAAAAACAACGTTTTCAAAGCAACACCCGGTCTGTTTGACTTACTCACGTTTAGTGAATTAGAGTCTATACCATCGCAAGCTGATATCAATAATTATATGCAGATAATAGCCCTTACTAATGCGCATAAGAAATCATATAGACCACAGGGTAAACTAACAGCAGTTAAACATTGGAAGTATGATTATATAATTAAACCGAACTTACCCAGAATCAAAGGTTTAGGCATTAGACTATCATCATCATCATCGTCAAATTTTAAAAAATTAAGCGATTGCAAAGTCGAATACGTCTACTGGAATAAGGCTAACGAGCTAGTCGACCGGCTTCGTTTGTTATATGCTGTAAAGAGTGCCGGCAACACTAGTCCACAGAATGAAAACGAAATAATACCAATTATAAGCGAACTTAAGGAGGAAGGCATCATAGAATAGAATATTTCGGGGGGTATATAATGATATATTGCTTTAACATTGTTCAGTATTCATCAAACACGGCTGCTGCCAATATAATTATTTGAGACGTTGCTCTCTCGGTGTCGTTGAGATTAATTGTATGATAATGACTAGTGCTAAACAAACCGTTGTTGATGAAATACACAGGGCTACTAGAAAAAACTTTCAAAGACGTCGCACTATAATTAAAAATTTCAGGACTTGTTCCAGGCTGACTTAGCCGAGTTTATGCCCTATGCTAAAGTAAATAAGGGGTATCGTTACATACTGCTGATGATAAACTGTTATTCGAAATATCTGTATGCACGACCGTTGAAAACTAAATCCGGAGAAGAGGTGACAAAGCAGGTCCACAGCATCTTTAAGAGATCAGTCATACCCAAGAATCTTCAGACGGATCTCGGGAAAGAGTTTTACAATAAACATTTTAAACGATTAATGAAAGAGCACACTATAAATCATTACTCTAGATATTCCGTAATTAAGGCTTCGATAGTTGAACGCGTTATCCGTACAATTAAGCAAAAGCTGTATAAAGAGTTTAGCTACCGAGGATCATTTAAATGGATAGATATATTACAGAGGGTAGTTGACAGCTATAACAACACCAGACATAGAACGATAGGTCGAGCTCCTGCTACTGTTACACCTACCACCCAACTAACCGTTTATGACACTAATGTAAAAGCTGATGTCGCTGTAGGAAATAAACGTAAACTAGACTTGAATGACCTCGTACGTATTAGTAAGTTCAAGGGGGTCTTTTCTAAGGGATACACGCCCAGCTGGTCAACTGAATTATTCAAAATAGTTAAAGTTCAATTTACAAAACCTGTCACATATCTGCTGGAAGATCTTCATGGGGTTGCTGTCCGAGGAGCTTTCTACGAGTTCGAGCTGCAGAAAACCCAACAGCCAGACGTTTACTTAGTTGAAAAAGTACTTAAACGCCGCAGCAATGGTGACATGTACGTCAAATGGCTCGGCTTGAATGAAAAGTCCTGGATAAAGGCGGAAGATGTTGTTAAATGACAGTTCTTACCTATATGAAGTTTATATTACTAGATTAAATAAAGTATGTTGTTGTTGAGATTTAAGTTTAATATATAGTTAATATTCTATTAAGTAAATGTTAAATGTTAGAATATATATATTTATAAGCTGATCTAAATTATTTTGTTAGAAAATTAATTTGTAACATCCTCATATAACATATCTAGTTTATATTGAGTAATAAAGTATTATACTATATATAACTATAATCACCTAGTTTAAGTTGATTTACAATAGAATATTAGTAATATTGTGTAATTTTACGAAAAATAATAAAAAACAGTAAAACATTTATCGATTTTTTATTTTCACGTATAAAATAACAAAGCCATCAGAACCAATCCCAGAACAGTAGACGTAACGGTTACCTCTATCCATTGCTGTTTCATTTACTAGCATTAGGATGAAGGGAGAGAGAGCGAGAGAGTGAGAGAGAGAAGGTTCTTTAATGCGTCCTCTAATAGGTGATAAGGAGAGAGCGAAAGAGCAAGAGAGTGAGAGAGGAGACATTGAGAGAGAGAAGACTCTTTAATACGTCCTCTAATAGATGATAAAGAGAGAGTGAGAAGGAGGAGAGAGTGAGAAGGAGAGAGCGAGAGAGAGACAGAGAGAGAGAGAGAGATAGCAAGGTACGCATGACATTAAACGCCAGGGGGTAGGGATACAAGATGTCCGAACCAAGCAGCACGTATTCCAAGATACCCGTCACGAATGGACGTGTCTACGTGGTATTCATCATCATCAATCTATACATTGCGAGAAACTATTATCTGCTGACGATTTAAAAATATATCATCAAGTACGAGATATCAATGATTGCTTATATTTGCAGTCTAACATTAACTTTCTATGTGATAGGTGCAAAGCTAATCGCCTAAATTTAAACGTAAATAAATGTTCCATTGTTTCGTATGCAAAAATACACTAACCACTTTATTCACGATTATGTTGTAAATGGTGATATATTAACCAACACAAACAGACATAACAATACCAAATGAATCTTGTCACCACAATACACATTGCCCATGAGATATTACACGAGAATAGCATAAACGATGAAAACATTTTGCCTAAATAAAGCAAAAAAAATAAATAAAGCTTATAGCTATCTTTAACAGAAGAGAACTTAGTGTTATTTGTATTGCCTTCTACTTAATTTATAATGAAGCTGATTAATTATATCTAGTATTTATTGAAAACGTAATATTACAGAGGCTTCAACTAATATAATTCTCTAATTTGATATTTCGGATCTATGTTAAATTTTCTTACATATTATATTTTGTTAAAGATACCTATAAGCTTTATTTATTTTTTTTTTGCTTTATTTAGGCAAAAATGTTTTCATCGTTTATGCTATTCTCGTGTAATATCTCATGGGTAATGTGTATTGTGGTGACAAGATTCATTTGGTATTGTTGTCTGTTTGTGTTGGTGAATATGTTAATGAGTAGTTCACTTACTGTAATGTGTAGTAATCTTAATTTAATTTGCGCTTTTGTAAATTCATATTTTTCCCTATTTGGGTGTAAACCTGTAAAGAAATAAAGACATTATTATAATTATTGTTATTATTATTATCCGTAAATTGTTCCGTGATTTGCGTTTAAAATTTTAATGCTGGATTAATTATCTTAAATTATTATATGTAATTAAAGTATTAATGACGTCGCTAATTATTTTAAGAAATCGTTAAAATTTATTAATATAAAATGATAAACCTTGGCTCCCCCTATTAACAATCAGCAGAACGCCCGTAATCGGTAATACAGCATTCTTCATGATGACGAACCAAATGTCGATAATACAGAATGTCGGTACAAAAATCACGTAAAACGACACTGGAGCCATCTGTTTTCCCCTAGCAACACTAACTCCATTTAGCCATGTGACGAACCCAATGCCGATAATACAGAATGTCGGTACAAAAATCACGTAAAAAGTCACTGGCGCCATCTGTTTTCCCCTAGCAACACTAACACCATTTAGCCAAGTGACGAACCAAATGCCGGTAATACAGAATGCCGGTAATTCAGATTCCGTAATTAACCACCTAGAGAGAGACAGACAAAAAGTCACCAGATTTAGAGAGAGACAGAGAATCTAGGGTCCCTAGAACTGTCTGGCTCAAGTACCCCAATACCTACTTAAATCAACTCACATAAGTAGCAAAAAGAAAATTGTGAGATATAAGCACACGCAACAAGACAGAATGGAAATATACCGACGCTACTGCATTAAGAAAGATATGCGCGTGCGACGGAATTTGGAACGCTCATACGTATTTCGGTTTCTGCTCATTGTGCTGTTTCGAAACCTTTTCACCTATAGTCCCATACTTAACCTTGTGTCCACACTTTGTCCCCGGTTGTCTCTAACTACATTACCTAAATCTTTTGTAGTCGTAGCAAACGAAGGAACTTTAAAGTACGAGCAATGCAGAGATGATTATTATCTAGACAGTGCCGGCCTTTGGGGGGGTGTGAGGTCGGGGCGGTTTGGGAGGCTGTTTGGGAGCCGAAATTAGTAAAATCATTAAAATCATTCGATAACAGTAACTTTTACAAGTTAATAAGGGCGCTCTGAAGGACACTGCCCAAGGGCGCCAAGAGGGCTAAGAGCGGCACTGTATCTAGAACAAACTACTGACCATTTCTAAACTATATACTAGTGTAACTATTTTAGTTTGAAACATCGCATCGCTTCTATTGAAAAAATACACTGATAAAACTAGAGTAGCAAAAACTACTTGAGTGGAGAGTCTATATGCCACTTACAGGTGCTTTAATAATAGTAATAATAAAGGATTCACAAATAATCAAATAATGCATTGAAGTGCTACAAAATCGTAGTTTGAGTTTCTTTGAAGAGTTGTTTACCTTTCAAGAGACATTAAACTTTTTTCAGTAGAGCTGTAAATATTTAAATCTACGTGTTGTTTTTAATAAATAAATGTGTACTAATAGAGTAATAAAATTAAAATTAAGCAAAGATGAACCTAAATCACTACTGGACTTGTACAAACAAATAAACAGACGGAAATTGGAAAGAAGAGGAGTGCGGATTACCTCTTGGATGGGAGCCAACTGCTGGGTGAAGCCTCTCTGGGTACGGTGGTATACACATAATTAGTTTTAACCAATTATTACATAAATTTTTCATTCTTTTTTTATATCTCAATGTTATGTGATATTGCAGTATGAAAATCTTCCATGTTGCCTAAATGATTCTTAATTAACTAACATTTATTTTGTACATTAACCTAACGTTCAAGTTGATTATATACATGGAAGTACAAAAAATTTAAATAAATTCGTTCAAAAATAAAAAACGTTACCTGTTGAGATGCATTTTGTAAATTGAGTAAAGGTTCAGACGATCTTTTCAAAAATAATCTAAGTTTATTTTCACGTGGCGCTGGTTCTTTTTTTCTTTGAGGGCTTGGGGCCTACAGAATAATCACAATTTAATTTAGATTATTTTAGCAGATGTAAAATTAGTAACCTGATATAACATCTTGTGGAAAACACGAGAACGAGCTGCAAGGACAGCTTTGACGGCACATACAGGTTCTCTTGTATCCCCTACAAGAAAGGTGACATCACAAAGCTCTGGCATAGAAGCTAAAAACTTCATGTCTTCAGCCAGGCCTGATTTGTTTTCAAAAGTGCTTAGGTCCGGTTCGGACTCGGCCATCACACTATAACCAGGTTGCAGTAAGCTTTCCGGCATCTACAATAGTTATATTAACAATATTAATTATCTTCTTTAATTGAGCTCTTTCTTTCGTCACTGAATGGCCAAGTTTATTTTCGAGTAATTTAAATTTCCTACAAGAACTGGAAATTTATAGTAAATGCGTTTGTTGTTAATGATTTGAACACAGTAAAGAAAATAATATGTTAGGAAATAATAAACAAACGGAAATTAATCTAAACACATCCGTCTGTGATGTGTCACAAATTTTGTTATAAAGGAAACAGAGGTTAATATTAATCGGTTTTTTTACACGCCTTTCTAAGTATTATTCTACATTCATTGTATTGTTTTTATAATTTAAACAAAAGAACCACTCTACGTACTATGGTGAATCAATCGCGTTTTCCATTGATAATATTTATAAATAGATTCTACTTCGTTTTTCTAATAAATTATTATTAGGAGTTTGCTCAAAAAGATACCGAATACGGTGAATAAAACCATAGTCAGCTGAAAACATAATAAATCAATACGTACCTGTTGAATTGCTTGTAAGACACAAAACACCACAAAAAATAAAATAAAAATAACAAACGAAAAAAGTGTTATATAAACACTTTTCACTCGTGGTAAACTGTGTTTTCTTTGAAAATCACAAATTTCCCTACAATTTAACACATCTTGAGCAAACTAATTTTGTCTTAATAGTTAATCTGGCACTGAAACGACTATACTACGCACTTTTGCCCTGACATCCTTTGATCTAATTTATCGTACCGATAGATTGGAGCTTTCGGGCGCGCATGTGCGAAAATAATGATTCTTAGTTGGTGTATATTGGATAGACCGTGGTTTAACGAATATTTTCTATATTGGTTATTGCAAATTTAAAGAAAATTTATTTCAAATTTATTAGAGAAATTAGTAATAGTAGCGACAATTTTATTTTGTCTCAAATAATGTGTGAATATTTAAATAAGTTGAATTTAAAGTTGGAAAACTCAAATCAAAATTATTGCATACATATTACTTAAGAAAGCTAAATATTTATTTATGTAGTACATAGAAATAGTTTTAAGGTAAAATCAACTTGGATAAAAGCCAAAAGTAATACCAACTCTTATGATTGCAGAAGTTTGATAAATTTTAATTTTTTAAAAACAGCTGCCTTTTATTAACACTTTTATGTTGGATTGATTACGAAATATTAGACTATCCAAAAAAGAATCTAAATACAAATAAATTTTGCATTAAGGAAATGACGCAGATTGGCTTCTCTGGCTAGTTCGCTGCATGAATATAATTATGTAATTTTAGTGCTTTATCTTTTATCAAAGGATCAGTCCGTATCAAAGGTGTTTTCCAAATATTTATTTCAAGATATTAACGAATTAAGACAAGTCATTCGCTGAATTCAACTTAAACAAAAACTGCAGTGGGAAGATATTAAAAATCTTACAATTTTCCACTTGTGAAGGCGTAAATAGCTGTAATGGTGTTTTAATTAGGCACTAATAATCACTTATTTTGTGTATTAACGTAGATGGGTTTTCAGTGCTCAATATTATTCATACTAGCATAATACCCGTTGAAAAATCAACGGGCCCCTTCTGATCATGTCAGCTATCCACGAAGTAAGGAATCAGATCTACTTAAGTTAAAAAGTTATTTTTTGGGGATCCCGTAGCTCAGAATGTGCTACTGCAGTGAAGTTTTTATTTTCCTTAATAATAATGTCAATCGGATCATAACATGTAACTATAATTTAATATAATCACGTTTGATTGATAATTAGCAATGCCTTTCTTCGTAATTTCTAATAAGTTCCACACTTTTTTTACTCAAATAAATACTATAAAAACACATAAGTTGCCCTTTTTTCAAAATAACTTTAAACGAATGGTAGGCGTGTTCAAAGAGAATACATAATGTAGTTATTTTAATTATATACCTATGTAGTTTATTATTAATATATTATGTACTTTATGTAGCATAATATTCGTTGGAAAATCAACGGCGTGTGGAGGCACCGCAGTACAAACGCGCCAGTCGCTGGCAATCAGAGCGTGCCCCCATTAACTTTGTAGTTTTTGTAAGCCAAGTTTTTGTCAAAACCAGTGAATCTCGAGAACCACTGAATAGATTTTTGATGCCGTTTTCACCATTTGATAGCTTATTTCTTAGTAAAGTTTCTATATATACAGATTATTGAGAAGACTTTTGGAGAGTCCAGTAATAAGCAAAGTATGAAATCATACTTAAGAAAATTGGCTCTAACAGGGACAAAACGCATTACGCTGCGAAAAGGGTAACAGATAAAGCGAAACTATAAGCGAACGAATTGTAGCCCTCAAAAAAATCTACAAAAAAGTCCGTCATGGCATATACGTCTCTTGCAGATTACTCACAATCAAGTTTTTTATAATAGTTATTTTTGCGGAAAACTCTTTGTCCCCTGGAATGTTGCCTTACTCTGCCCCTGGGTAAAATGCCGGTAATTTTTGTATTTTTTTATCTTCAGAATTGTTTCAAGTATAATCTGTGAAAATTTGAAGTTTGTAGCTTACGCCATTCAAGAGATATATAGCCATAATAGTTTTTTAAGAAATGCCCCCCCAGCGACCCCCTCGGGTTTTTTCGGATTAAAAATACACTATGCACCCCCCTCAAGGACGGGGAACATTTAATAAAACAATTTTTTGCTAACACATTGATTAACAACGTTAAATTTGCGTGTTGTTGAATAAAATAATTAAATTATATATTAATGCTGTAATGCCCGGTTAGGGTGAAAAAACGGAGAAATAAGAGAAATAAGTTTAAAACTAATTGAAGAACTGCTATAGTAAGGCGTGCAAAATTCTCACGAGGTGATAGCCAGCTTAGTGTTGGTTGTGGAGAGTTTAGAAAACCAAACAAATTCAAGGTGGTAACATGCATATCTCTATAACAAATATAACGGCTCCACTGATCTACCCACTTTTGCAGAGATTCTATGTTGCTATCACGCCGCTAGAGAGACCAGATAGATGAAGTAAATACTGATGCTAGGTTCGGTAAATGCATCGTGGAGGTGAGCGACGCGACGTAGATGTTGATCACGTGACGTTAGATTGCTCAGACGTATTTTTGAATTTCCGAACGCAAAACATTGTTTTCGGGTTTAACATAACCTCACTATATCGTGATCATTGAATACAATAATCTTTTAGTGAATTGAAACACAACCTACTTTATTTAAACCTAATAGTTATTTACAGTTTGATTAACTATGGATAATAACATTCTTATAAGTATAATCAACTTTGCAAATGACATCATATTTGATGATAATAAGTTGATGGTATAAGTTGATGAAAAAACGTTTTAGAAAAAATAGAAAATTACGCCGAAGTTAACAATACCAAATTTAAGAAGTTACCAATTTAAACGACATTTTAGGATGGATTCATCTACATTTGAAAACTTCTTAAGTAGATAGGCAACAAGAGAACGAAAACAAAATCCCATGTTATTTCTTATGGAGGTCCGTTTTGCATTTCAAGGTCATCCGCGGTCTAGCGAGACTCGCGACCGCGCTCGCGATCCAACCAAGCGCGCGGCAACGTTGCTAACTTCACGCTGTTACATGACATGAGTCGGCTTAGTAACTATGGAATTTTATTGATAAAAGTAATTACCTAATGTTCTACCAATAATAATAATAATTTAAGATAATTGATATAATTTTTATTAATAAAATTCCATAGTTACTAAGCCGACTCATGTCATGTAACAGCGTGAAGTTAGCAACGTTGCCGCGCGCTTGGTTGGATCGCGAACGCGGTCGCGAGTCTCGCTAGACCGCGGATGACCTTGAAATGCAAAACGGACCTCCATAAGAAATAACATGGGATTTTGTTTTCGTTCTCTTGTTGCCTATCTACTCGTTTACTACGGCTTTTAAGAGATCCGTTCGTAATTTCACGTCTTATGGGAATTCTAATGTAAAGTCCCGAAACTAAAATTAATTAACCGATTGATCGATTTTGATGCGGTTTTCATCAATATTATCTCCGTGATGGTTGTTACAATATGATCTGCAAATTGCATTTTTAAATGTCAGTAAAACTGTCCTCCAATTAGTTCGTCAAACGGAATCGTTACTAATTTCTCCCTTACAATATTTTAAATAGAAAATTATTCATCTTTTAAGGTCATATTGTACAAATGTACATCTTTTATTTTTGTATCAATGTAAAAGCAGCATTTAAATAACAGCTTTGGTGAAGTTTTAATTAATCCGGAATTATTTGAGCCAAATTAGGTGCAAGGAAAATAAAATTTGCAAATATAATATAATAATATAGTTTTCGCCTTTTAGAAAGTTTCTCTCTGGTAGTGTTATACCAGCGTCCGGCGGGTCATTTCATTGTTCTGAAAAAGGTTCCAGGTAAATGAGTGTTTATAGTTTACTCAAATAAAAGAAATTTAACATATTTTCTGCAGACATATTACAAATAATTCGTTTAGACTTTGATAGCATTTTAATTAAATAAATAGCGGTTTATATAATTTATTTGTAGCTGGGCCCTAGAAATAGTCAAAACTGATAAATTAAGGGATATACTCTCCAACTGTTCTAATAATGTAAAATAGTGTAAAATATGTTTTTTTTATGATATCTAATTTACCTTTTTTCGAAATAATTAGCTACCTAATACATTTTGATGAAAGCTGCAACTGCAACAAACTTAAGCTTTTTTAGCAATTTTGACCATTTTAATTTTTTTCAAAAACACCTAAAAATGATTATACACATTTGTATTTTATCATCCTTCAAGGACTAATTGGAATGATAAACCATTTAGTAGCAACACTATTTTAAACATTACCGCCTCTATAGAAAACTTGCGAGGAGTTTAGGTATAATTCAATTAAACAGAGATTTTTAATCGTTTTTCAATGATTTGTTCTACAATTGCATAAAAATATGTGAAAATTAATATTTCTTTATAAACGCTAACAATAATAATTATTATATAAAATAGCCTTAATTAGAAAATTAGTAGGTACAGCAAACGCATCATAAATTGGCGAGAGCCGGCGCATGCTGAAAGTACGATCGGCTTCCCCTCGTGTAGTATTTGCGAATGTTGCACTGTTCTAACAGTGGCGTAGACTCGTAGTCACGTTACACACGCGACTTCGTTTTTTTACAGGACTTTTAAATAGTTTATCAGTCTCAGATTTAGGCAAGGTGTTACCTTCCTTAATAATCCTTTCGATAGTCCTTACGGATACTCCAGTAGCACTTGACACTTTTCTTTAATTCCCTTCATACACTGATCTTCGTTTTGAGATTTTATCCATTTGTAAACGTTAAAAGCCATTTCGCGCGCTTGACTGTGAAGAGTTTTTCCGCGTAAAGTCGACGACATAGTTATAAAACTGATAAACTAAATTACAGATCGGCTGTTTCAAACAGCTGGTACTACTACTTGCACTAACAATAATGCAATGTGCCTTAAAATCCATTTTTAACGCTATATATATATATATATATATATATATATATATATATATATATATATATATATTGATAAAGGGTACCTTGTCACCTCCAAAGTAGATACCCAGCGTACGTTGTCACTTCATATATAACGTTGTGACCTCCGTTTTCGGAGGTGACAACGTTTTGCCCTTTTTTCGACTGTATAAGCATATAGATGGTGTTAGAAGCCTAAATTCAAATTTTTGTCTGGAGGTGATAACGTCATACTTATACTCACAAATTTAATTTTTAGTTCAGCTGTAGATCGCTGGCGTTGCCGTCGCTCTTAGTTGTATAATTGCCAATACGATGTCACCTCCGCCTGTATATGTAGTTTTTTGTATCACGTACGGTACGTTACAGGCTCCACAGTTTGGCAACGTCGTGTACTAGACCTTAAGCATTCAGGTATATAGAATTCCATCGAAACTCATACATCTGGCGTGGTTTGGACCATTTCACGCTACCTAAATTTACACGTACTTTTTTAGGATTAGTAGCTGCATTTAAACTAGTATTTTTACAGTACTCAGGAAATTTAAGGGATCGCTTGAATTGTACATCATTTTCAAATAGTTGTATGTTCGAAAAACGTGATCGGATAAAAGGAGCAAATATATAAGAAAAGACATTGATTATGGTTTAAAAAAATAAACTAATAATTTCTATTCCATGTAAAAGGTTTTGAATTTAAACGAACTCCTTTGAGATATGAAGAGATTAATATAGGAAATATTTTGTAGTCGTAATTATGTAAAACCACATCCGATTAATGAAGTTTTAATTTACATTATAAGTATGTAGTATGTATACAACTGACGAAGGAAAGAATAAAAGCGAAATGATCATTTTGTAAAAAAATATTAACTCTTTTTATATTTACATAATTACGATTTAAACATATTTCCTATTAAATCTCCATTTCTTTTCCATATTGTACCGGAAAATAAAACTACGTCATAAGCCTGACAGAAACTTTACGGTACTGAAAGGCTTCAACAATCGCAAATTCGACATAAGGTGTCGCATTTTTTATTACAAAATGACTAAATTATTTGTTTATTATTAAGCAGGGGATGATTAAACTTCTGAAACCATGATTTACTTGCCACAGAGTTTCTTTTTAAGAAATCCTGTTGGTAAAAAGTTTGTTAGCGAAAGAAATAGATATGAGCTCCAGATCTATGTCGCGACTGATCAGGGAAGACCTTGGTATGAGGGCTTGCCGTAGAAGTAGTGGACACTTATTAACAGCTCGACTTAAAGAAATAAGAAAATCGGAACCAAGTCTCATTTGCAGAAGTACGCGAAAAATCTTCATCGCTGTATCTTGTTTACGGATCAGATAATTTTTACCATTAAAGAAAAATCTAATCGTCAAAAGGACAAATGTATGCTAAAATCTCTAAAGAAGCTACTGCTGCAGTTGGCAATGTTCTGCGTGGTCATCATTCAGCAAGGTTGATGGTTTGGTGGGGAGTAAGTTGGCATGGTGTGATAAAAAACTTTATTTTTGCAACCAAGGTGTTAAAACCACTGTCAAAGTGAATCGAACAGAAACTCTTGAGAAGGTGGTTTTGCCGCTTAGATCAGACTTTCATTTTAAAACCAACACTGGATTCTCCAGCAAGACGCAGCCCACACAACAGGAAGTTCACAATTGTGGCTTGCAGAGAATGTGCCTAAGTTTATTAAGAATGAAGATTGGCCTCCTGAAAGGCTAAATTTAAATCCTTTGGATTATAAGCTTTGGGTTGAATTAAAGGCAATGGTTTGCAGAAAACGACATGCATCAATGGAATCCTTGCAACGCAGTTTGTCCAAAGCGGTTTAGAACTTTCCTATAGAAAAAGTACATGCTGCTATAGATTAATGTCCAGATAGATTTTGGATTATAAATTTTATGATTTATAGTAATAACTTCTTCTCCTGTAGCCATCCATATCTTGTGCTTTAAAAAATTCTAAATTGTCTAGTAACAGTGTTCATTGACACGTTCACTAATCATTTATTCTATATCGACAATTTATGGATGGTAATGGAACAATCTACAGAGTACAACGTAAGGACTGTATCGAAAAGAAAGTTGACACCTTCAGACTCATATACCTTTTATAATTATATAATACTTTTAACAATTTTATAATAAAACAACGCTTTAATGTCTAGAAAATTTAATAATTTACAGAAACATAAAAAATTATTATTATTTTGCCCGTTTTCCCACTTTCTTTTTTAGGTTAGGTATTAAGTTTTGGATGACTTCGTTCGCTTTGGTGGCCTTATTCAATTTTTTTAAATCTTCTAAGCTAGTTGCAGCGTCAACGTTTTTCTGAAGATGTCGTTTAATAATAGTCCAATATCTTCAATAGAACGTGCTTCAGGGTAGTTTGGAGGATTAGGCTCTTTCTCGTTAAAATTGATTTATGCTGTTTATACCATTCCCTAGTGGCCGCTGCATAGTGGCATGCAGCTAGATCCGGCCAAAATAAAGTAGGCGCTGTATGCTTTTCAATCATTGGCGCCAGTCTTTCTGGAAACATACTTTTCGATATAAATTTACATTCAAATTTTCTTGAGTAAATAAGGGGCTAGATTTCATGCCGCATTTGCATATAGCTTGCCATACTAAGACCTTTCTACCATATTTTCCCACAAAAATCGAATTGTTCTTTTTGCTCACATAATAGTCGGGGAGCAGGCATCTCAAAAAGCGCTTATTTAAAGAGGTGGTCCGGACTCGATGACACACGCTTTTTGAAAACTGATTTGTATGTAAATTCTCCCGCTGAATCCGAATCCAAAGGGCGGCCGTCTCGTCGATTTGAAATAAGCTTGACCGTTTAAAAGTCATTGTTACGTAAAATTTTGAAAAATCAAAAACGCGCTTTTTTTCTGGTTGCTACGTCATAACTTCATCCTGGATAGAGCTAGAAAGTAAATTTTTATTTTGGAAAATTATCCCAGAGTTGTAGACTGAAACTCTTGTTGAGATACTAATGACGCGACGTTGTAATACTTAGCCGCTATTGTTCCATCTGCATTCCTAACCTATCCAAATTCTAGTATTTCGGAGAGAATCGCACGACGATGCCGAGAACCAATAGAAAAATTCAAATTTGAATTGTATCCATGACGATCACACAATTTTCCGGAAATTTCTACAGTAAAGGCTCGCTAATTCGGACTAATTAAAACAGGGCCAATCCGAATCATCGCCGTTTTCGGATTACCGCGTCTGTAGAGTTACAATGTTTTATTTGTAAGTAAATGGAATTAAAACATTCTGCAAAAACATTTATTTAAAAATAAATTAAACTACAAAAATATTTAACGCAAAACAGTTTTAAACACGCAAAAATAATGTTCCGCATTTATATGTAGTTAATCAAAAACGGCGGCGATTTTGTTTGTTTCGTGTTTTTTAAACTTAATACCTTACACTGAGAAAAGCGTTTAGTTTGAGGAATTAAATTTATTCAATTCAACTAAATAGATAGTTAAAATCTGTTAAATCAAATTAAATTTAGTTTATTTAACTAAATATTTAGTTGAATTAAATACATTTAATTGGTCCTACTAAATGCTTTTCTCAGTGTAGAAACGATTTTCTTTTGAATCTTCCAGCATCACAATTGTTTCAATTTTTCTACCGCCCATTGCAAAGCCACGCTAATCGCTTTGCAACTGTTTTTAATGAACCTTGCTGCTTGCGAATCATTGAATAGCTTTTTCCCGAGATTTTTAACAGACATAAATTGTATCTTTTTAAAATTAGTATCCAATCTTTACTTGCCCTGAAATCAGCCTTTTTGAAAACTTCTTTGATAAAGTTACAGCAGCATGCGGTGCATACGAAACAAATGCAGTTGCGATACGACGTATGCGCTATCGGACTCGTACATATTGCGTGCGAGCGTGACAGCGCATACGTCGCATCGCGATTGCTTCACTGTTTCCTATGCACCACTACACACTTCTTGATAAAGATGCTTTGCCTTTTCGGTCAAAATTTCGGAAGTTCGGATTATCAAAACCTTTAAATCAGGATTACAATAGAATCAATGTAAATAAATTGCTGATCCGGATTGTCGTGGTATTCGGATTAACGTAGATTCGGATCAACGAGCTTCACTGTATATATATGCTACCAAGGAGTAATTTTTTGGAAATTATACTTGTAACATATATAGCTACATAAAACCAATTAATCATAATGCATTTATTTCTGTGCGTCGTGCGATTCTCTTACCGAATATGCATTTCTGCAACGTAATTGCACTCCACTTCGTGTCGTGCAATTATGACGTTGCAGAAATGTTACTCAAAAAATTTCCGGCAATAATCAATGCACTTGGTATATTTATAAGTGAAAATAACATTAACCGAGTTATGTAGATTCTAACAGTTTTGAGAAAAGAAATCTGAGACAATTACAATTTCGTTATACTATGTCATATTTTCAGGTTGCATGTCAGATTAAGAACATTATAAAAACTAAAATAAATCTTTTAAAAGATTTACACTTGGCAAGAAGCAAATGTGTAGCAGCCATTGAAAATGCCAAAATAAACAAATTAGATAAAATTTTACCAGTAAAACTACAATTTTTTGGCAACAAATGAAACTGCAAACAAATTAACTCAGTTCCATTGACGCAAAGGCTCTTGAGAGATGAAACAAGAGAGATGGATGAACCCACTAAAATCCGGGCCTTTTCGTATGCATGGACCGATTATCCATCATCACTTTTTGAATCGAATCCATTAACACCTGGGGGATATATAATGAGAAAAGGAAATAAATGTTATTTTTTTCAGTGCGATAAATAAAGAAATATATTTTAATATCTCAGAATGCAACACTTTTCCGCGGGATAATTTCAATACTATCTACGTCATTGATATGATGTGTTTTATACAACGGTTTCAAAACTATGGTTGTATCACATTCAGTGAATTATTTAAGAAATATTTTAACTGGATTTTTCAAATGAAGCCTTCTAATTGCACCTATGTTATTCTTGTGGGGGACAGGTACTATTTTCCTGAAAGTGCTAAGGGTGCGGAACGGAAACGATGATCCAGATTTACTGAAAATATTTACGAGGTCAGTGATACCGTAACAATACCACAATGGAAATTATTTATTGATAAATAATCAACTTAAGAAGAGTAGCTTGCTTAATTTCATAGTTTGCAAAATACAAGAGATATAAAAATAGTTCTCTCTGGCATGCATGTAGAAGATAAAGCAATGGTATGCACAAATAATGAAGTGGATATTTTGAAAAATCAGCGTTTTACAGAACATGAGGAAGCAGACACCAGAATGTTTGCATTGCTTCAGTTTTTTTAAAGAGAAAAGAGAATGGTTCTGATTTATTCCAATGATACTGATGTTTTCCTACTATCAAGGTATTATTCAGTAGCTTTGTTAATTCCCATATGGTTACATCGCAAAGAAGGTTTTGTTCCGTGTCAGCCCCACATTGAAGAACTAGCAGGCAAGATTCGGGACGATCCAAAAGATCTTGATTGCATTCTTTTAGCGGCTTACTGCCTCTCTGGCAATGACTGTCAGCTATCCTTTTCGAAAAGGAAAAAGAACTGCCCTGAAAGTTATAATGAAAAATATGGTAAAACTGGCTTGGAGAACCTATTAGTGGAAAATACTGTTTGGAAGATGGGGACGAAATGTTTTCGACATGTCGGCTATTCTTTAAGGCTTTATACAGAAGTTTAGAGTTCACTGGTTCACTAGATGAAGTCCGTGCTCATTTGTTCCCGACTTGTAAAACAGACATTCGGTAAGAATGTTGATCTACGTTTTTATAAACATCATAACATTCATAACCAATTTTACTTATATTTACCGTTATGTGCCTCCAACAGAAGATGCTCTTTTATACCACATTCAAAGGGCATATTATCAAACATCTATAAGACTGCTGTGAATGTTAATGCTAATTTCCCGGAAATATTAGAATTTGGATGGGCTATGGCTGCAGATGGAACAATAGCACCTATTACGTCTTTAGTATCTCAACCAGATTTTCTTAAAATGCAGACATTTTGCAAATGCAAATCAAGTCTATGAACAAGAGCATGCAGATGTTTTTAGAAAGATTTACAGCGTAGAATATCTTGTCTATGCGAAGACAAATGTCATACGATCAAATAAGATTTATATATCACTAGTCGCCCGCGTACAAGATATTGTAATTGCAATAGTTTCGTCTGTATTACAAACAGCGATGTAATTTTTTCACCAAAAACCTTTTTGGGCTTTTTTTTAATTATAGTCTCGATATATAGGCCTCTATCTCTTGTAATAAAAAAGTTTTTCGATTGGTGAAAATTTTAATGCACAAATATGACATAGTATAACAAAATACTAATTTTCTCAGATTCTTTTTTCTCAAAACTGAATTTTAAGTACGTTGCAATCTACAACTCTGGGAGAATTTTTCGAAATAAAAATTAACCTTCTAGTTCCATCCAGGACGAAGTTATGACGATGCAAACAATAAGAAGCGCATTTTTGATTTTTCAGAATTTTACGTAAAATTGACATTTTAAGGGTCAAGGCCATTCCAAATCAACGGGCGCCCTCCGGATTCGGATTCAGCAGGGAAATCTACATACAAATCAGTTTTTAAAACGCGTGTGTCATCGAGTCCGGACTCAGTAGTGTCACTCATTTTCTCAGTAGTGTAAATTCGAGCATTGGCAAAGTTTTATAATCAAATTTGCAGTAAGTCTTATCGTCCATTATAACGCACTGGTTTTTCCTTGTTAAAATGTTGTACAGTTTTCTTGTCTGTTTTCTTACAGCTACAGATTGTTTTTCGTTCCTTTTAGGTTTTTGAATCATTCCTATTGATGTTTCTGATTTTTTTGCAGTATCGCGTACTGACAACATTGATTTACTTTTAAAAATCTTCAACACTTTACCTTCTAATCCAGGATTAGAGAGTGGATTATGATGGCAATTAAGGTAATTGAAAAACATAGTCGATTTGAAAAACGCGTTTGCACATCGCTGCTAGGAAAATCCAACTCTCCTAAAGTCATTCTAGATTGCTTATAGGAATCGGGCCCTATTAGGTAAAATATTTGTACTTGCCCTATACCGGAGTTGTTCACACGATAAAATGACAGATTATTAAGCTGGCGGAATTATTTATCGCTCGTAGTAGAGTGTAGTAACCGTAAGCAACCGCAGAAATTGCGAGACAAACAAAGCCACTTTAAATCCGAAAAAATACATACTATTTTCTTCTACTAGGTCTAAAAGTACCTCTCAATTAGTAGGATTAGAAGTTTTGCCTAGCAATACGTACAATTTTCTGTTATAAGAAAAACGTTAACTTTAATGACAAATGGCAATGTTAAAACAAAGATCTTTAAATAAGCCCCAGCGTGGCTGAATACTGGACAGTCGTTTTCTCACGACATTGATCCAAGTCTAGTCTTTCAAATATCGAATCTTGGTTCTCTAATTTCTACTCAAGCGTAAATTGACGTTTACTTCAGCCTTTGTAGTGTAATGTCTGGCATGCCGGACTTTCACCCAATCTGCCGATCGACTCCCGGCGCCGGCAGATCTGGTTAAGGTTTTCTGCAGTTTTCTTGAGCTGCGACAACACAAATGTGGGATTTGAGCTGTTCCATCTGTAAGTCGGCTGCAGCCGCACGTAGGGCCTACGTAATAATCATAATCGCCTCCTCCCTCCCGCACAAGCTTATAGCTTCTGGGGCCTGGTTTCCAGATTATGGGTTGTAGCAATTATTATTATTATTACTTACCAGTACTCGGTTCTCTCATTTCACGCAAGTTTCAAGCAATTTTTATTTCTCGAGTCTTGGCTGTTTGATTATTGTCGCTTAAGGGTTAGCCAACACCCTGGTATTAATTCTCGGCTCACTAAACTTTGTCCAAGTCCGAGCCAACGTTTAGAAACCTAATCTAAGTTGTTTATTGTTTCCAGCCTTATTTTGTGGAACTCCATAATCATGAAATAAATAAAGATTATTAAAAGTTTCACAGTTTTATTAAAATATACCTGACAATATTGTTTCGACAGCTATGCTGTCATTATCATTTGATAATGACAGCATAGCTGTCGAAACAATATTGTCAGGTATATTTTAATAAAACTGTGAAACTTTTAATAATCTTTATTTATTTCACTAATCTAAGTTCCTTACGATTTGCTTTCACGAAAGTAACCATTAGACTTGAAAGATTTTTAATATTATTTTCGTGAAAAGTTATCACATTTGGTCCTCCATAATTCAAAAAATACTAATTTTAAATACCACATATGGGGTATTGCTGAACTTAACTGAAAAAATATGCTTTTCATTTCAAGAAATAAGGGGTTCCATTTAAAAAACGTCGATGACGTTATAGGCCCCATAGTAGTAAACTAAAAAATTAAAATTGACGACCATAACATCCACAAGAAACAAATAAAATTGATGTGTCCGAGCTTTTATTCCAAACAGTGGTAATACAAAAAATATAAATTGTATTCCTCACTTTATTTACACACTGTACGAGGGTAGATTGAAAAGTTTCCGGAATGGGCAAGAAAACGCAGTAATTGAACAGGTTTTTGTTTTTATTTTTCAACATAATATCCTTGCAGGGCGATACACTTTTCCCAGCGGTGCTCCAACTTTTTTAAGCCTTCAGAAAAATATGATTTCGGGAACTCTGCAAAATAAGCTTTAGTGGCGGCGATGACCTCCTCATTTGACGTAAAGCGCTTGCCTCCGAGCCAAGTCTTCATGTTTGTGAACAAAAAGAAGTCGCACGGGGCCAGGTCTGGAGAGTACGGGGGATGCGGCACCACCTCGTAGCCCAATTCAACCAATTTAGCATTGGCGATTCGGGATGAATGGGCCGGCGCGTTGTCGTGATGGAAGAGCACTTTTTTTCGCTGCAAATGAGGCCGTTTCTCCTTCAAAATGCCGTTGAATTGATCCAATAAATCGCTGTAGTATTGTCCCGTGATAGTTCTTCCCTTCTGCAAAAAGTCGATGTGTATCACACCTTGCGAATCCCAAAAAACGGTGGCCATGACCTTTCCAGCAGATGGGACAGTCTTTGCCTTCTTCGGAGCAGATTCGCCTGGAGAAATCCACTGTTTCGACTGCTGCTTGGTTTCTGGTGTGTAGTGGTGGATCCATGTTTCGTCCACGGTCACGAATCGGCGAAAAAAATCCGTTGGATTACGATTTAACAAGGCCAAACACTCTTTCGAAGTGGTCACACGATTTCGCTTGTTGTCCATAGTCAGCAAACGCGGCACCCATCGCGCCGAGAGCTTCCTCATGCCCAAATGTTCGTGCACGATATTTTACACACGTTCATATGAGATGCCCGTGGTCTCTACTATTTCGCGCAACTTCACTCGTCGATCGGCTAACACGAGATCATGGACTTTATCGACCATTTCTTCATTTGTGGCCGTTTTTGGACGTCCACTGCGTGGTTCATCCTTGGTGCTCGTACGGCCACGTTTGAACTCGCTCACCCAGAAACTAATAGTCGAAAATGAAGGTGTGGATGTGCCATGAACTTTCTGCAAAATATCTCGTATCTCCGTCGCCGTTTTCCCGTCCATCCAGAAATGTTTGATGACTGCACGAAATTCGTTTTTATCCATTTTTGCAAAAGTGCCTGAATTGCTTCACAAGATATCCTAGTAAACATAAACGGAACGACGCACGTGTCTGAAAATTTGACAGCTTTCCTAAAATAGGTTAGCCTTGACAACCATCATAACAATTTCACGATACGCGCGCCATCTCTTGCCCATTCCGGAAACTTTTCAATCTACCCTCGTATATGCACAAGGAAAACTCTAATAAAACCACAAAAGTGTTAAGTTCGTATGGTCGCAATATGTGTTGAGAGTCTATGAGAGGAATTATTTATACGAAATAGAAGCATTCGATTCCTTCATATTTTATGTATGACAATTTAATAGCCACATAAAGACAAATCTTAACTAAACGAACTGCAAACAGTTCGTAAGTGTGACTTCGGCAACTTAACGAATATTTGTTGTAAAAAACACATTATTTCATTTGTCTATATTACACTCCTATCGTGAGTTTAGTAAAAATCAAAAGAGTATCTAACTTTTTCAATCGAAATAGAAACTGGAAAAAGCATATTCAAATTAAACTCTTATTTCCAAGATTAAAAGAAACTTTATAAGATTCTAAGAAACTCAATATCATATTTATACAAATATTACGTTATACGTAACTACTGGACGTCTAATAAAACTAAATTTCAAGATATGTACTATACTATCGTAACTATACACAACATTGGTACGTTGCTTTGTTATTTACCTTTAATGACATTAGCAAATAAATCTTTACAGATTTAAATATTAGTTTTACAGGTTTCGCAAAAAGTTTTTGCATCAGCCGGAATTGTAAATACTTTTATATTAATCCCGTTATATTTAAAAAATAATTTAGTAAGAGATGACACAAGTACAGTTTAATGTTACTGGATAATCGAAACAAAATGTGATATACTGGGCATTATCCCGGTTTTGAATTATTTTTAATTAATCGCACTTACAGGAATTGATAATTAGTTCTTCAACAATATTATATTTAAAGGATTTAATAAGTTCCCTTTGTTCTTGGTTTTGTTATAGTTTCAATTCATTATAGAAAGAAACTTCTTTCTAATATCACAGATATAAGTATTTCTAATCAGACTACTACAGTTTTCATTTAAAAAATACAATTTTATTATGTAAACGAGAAATCAATGATTATAATTAGAAAAGTCATATTCAATGTTGCAACGGCTTAATAATAAGTCTTTAATAATAATTTATAAGAAAATCATTTCTTAAGTAAGAAATACAAAAACGCCAATTTACTATAACTCAAAAAATAAAAAGTAGGTAAACCGAGAACGCTCGCTTGTTTTCTTTTGTTATTCTGCCACTAAAATGGCCCCGGCGAGCAATTTGAACCACATGATTTCAACATCTGGAGACCCAAAGCGACCCTTTTTTATGAAATGTACATCTATGGAATGTGGATATATAACTGTGCATAACGCTAGTATGTTCTGACTTCCGACGACTTGGCAGCGCTGCTGGAGGTAACAGCGGACTATAAGTATCTTCTTATATATACATTTTGGAGGTCGGTTCGTATCTTCTGTAAACTCTATATATGACAAAATAAAACAAGGGAAATAATTTCCCCTTTCTTGAGATTCGGATTCTAGAGGTTCCCCTCATCACAAATATAA